>ML776852.1:959942-973453 GCA_009831015.1 Picea engelmannii | reverse complement strand
AATAGTGGAGGCCATTCAATGTAAGGTGGACTAGGTCCACTATATTATTAAATAAGGCCCACTATGGTAGTTAGATATAATAAATGTAAGAGGACTTCTTAGAAGGTTCTACTTCTATAAGATTCCTCCTCTAGAATGTTCTTGGGTGATGGTAGCACTATATAAAGAGGTTCAAGCAATGTAATGGAATATGAAGAGAAATATTGTATTGTGAGTTGTATCTCAATAGGAGGATGCCCTCTCGAAGAGGCAAGTGAACAGGAGAGGATCCCTTCCATAATAGGATCCATTGTATGGTGTTGCCCTACCCTAAGGGTTTGATAGTAATAAAAGAGATTTTGCATATTTTTCTTCTATATCTATTGTGGTGCTTTTGTATTCAGTTCTTTGGTTCTTAACAAGTGGTATCAGAGCACTTTCCTTGGCCAAAGAAGGGAAGATTTTTTGCTCTTTTTGCAGAATTTTTTTAGGAAAGAAAAAGAGGGTGGCGCACTTCAGGTTCAGATCTGAAGCTTTGTGAGCTGAATTTGGAAAAACAAATTGGGTATTTGAATTCCTCTTGGAAAAATACTCAATTTTAAAAACAAATAAAGCCAAAACGGAGTTCGGGAAGTAAAGTTATGAGCATTTTAAATTCAACAGTTTTTCAATGTTTTTTTGGAAAGAGCCGAGATTTTATGCTGTAATTTATTGTTCTATTTTTTTGGGTTTGTTCTATTTACTGTAGAGTTCATAACTTGTCATAGGTTGCTTAGATTGCTACCAGATTAGTGCCATTGGATAAATCATTTTAAGAGTTTTCTTTTGGTATATTATATGTGGTGCTTCCAATGGATATGCACTCTCAACTCGGGGAAATTCTACACATGATTGAAGCAGTCAAAGCCGATATGCATGACCACCTACAAGGCATCAAAGATAGTCATCACAATAGTCAACAGTCATTGGCTCTCCTTCAAGAGATATCTTATGGCAGACATCATGAATGAATATCATCAAGAAGTGTATGCTTGGTATGATTTGGAGGATGATTATGATGATTGGTATATGGATGGTTGTCATTTCTGGGATGACAACCACTTCCATCTTTTATTTGATGACTCTACTCCACCTTCGGTAGAGAACATCAATGTGACACATCACGAGCTAGTTATGATTACCAGTGTCCATCCTGCATATTCTACAACGATATTGTTTCGTCCAGATTCAACGTTGACCCTTTCCCACTATGTGGATGAATATTCTTATTTGGATCCACATGATAGGTGTCAGTATGGGGAGCATCATTTTCCGTTGGTTATTGGGTGTTGATATCTTTCGTGTGGAGTTCACAAGAGCAATTGGACAAGGGACCCTGGTTTACAATGACAGTTGGACTACTTCAGCATGGTGGCTTCCATTTTTCAATGGGACCCTGGTTCTCTAGTCTACTTCAGCACTATGGTCCACACTTATCCATGGGACCCTGGTATATGGTTGTACATCAAGCGTTGAGGACAACGCTTTCATAAGGGGGATGGAATGTTAGGTAGCTAGAGAGGTAGTGGGGGGGGGTCAGAGGGCCCATAGTGATAATAGTGGAGGCCGTTCAATGTAAGGTGGACTAGGTCCACTATATTATTAAATAAGTTCCACTATGGTAGTTAGATATAATAAATGGGTAGTTAGATATAATAAATGTAAGAGGACTTCTTAGAAGGTTCTACTTCTAGAAAATTCCTCTAGAATGTTCTTGGGTGATGGTAACACTATATAAAGGGGTTTAAGCAATGTAATGTGATATGAAGAGAAATATTGTATTGTGAGTTGTATCTCAATAGGAGGATGCCTCCTCGAAGAGGCAAGTGAACATGAGAGGATCCCTTCCATAATAGGATCCATTGTATGGTGTTGCCCTACCCTAAGGGTTTGATAGTAATAAAAGAGATTTTGCATATTTTTCTTCTATATCTATTGTGGTGCTTTTGTATTCAGTTCTTTGGTTCTTAACACTCCACACTTGTTGTTGTGATGCCTCCTCATAGCTAGAAGGCTCGACCTTCAACAACTCGCTTGTGAGAGCCATGTAATCGAAAAATCTCTGTGGTGCTCGATTCTCTCTGACTGATGTCCTAGGAGCACCCACGTACTCATGTGCCTCTCTCAAGGTCTGCTCTTCCCATCTGGTCTTCCTTCTCCTAATAGTAGGAGTGTCCTGTACTGGAGGAGCCTCCTACTCCTCATCCTTTTTTGTAATCTGATCAATTGTGCCTGCACCTGCACCTGTAACCTGCCCATCCTTAGTCGGTTTAGTCTCTAGCTCTTGATCCCCTACTGCTGCTGCACCAGTGCCATGAGCTTTCCTCAAGGCTCTGTCCTCCTCAAATCTCAGATCCCTCTTGACCACAGTCTTCCTTAAGGAAGGAATGTAAACTCTATATGCCTTGGAATTTTCGCTGTAAACAACGAAAATCCCCTTCGTAGCAGTGGCCTCGAGCTTTGTCCTCTTCTCTGAGGGGACATGCTGATAGACAAGGCATCCGAAAATCCTGAAGTGTCCAATCTATGGTATCCTCCCAGTGAATACCTCCTCAAGAGTCTTCCTCCCAAACGCCTTGTGAGGACTCCTGTTCTGTATGTATACTGCTGTGTTACAGGCCTCCACTCATAGGAATCTAGGAAGATCTTGATCATATAACATGGCTTTAGCAGCCCGAACAATAGCCCTATTCTTCCTTTCCACCATCCCGTTCTGTTGTGGGTTGTATGGAACAATCAACTCCCTCTTTATCCCAACACCTGCACATAAATCCTTGAAGGCCTTCGAGGTGTACTCGCCTCCATTGTCGGATCTCAATGTCTTGATCTTCTTGCCCGTCTAGTTCTCCACAAGAGCTTTGAACTCTTGGAATTGACTGAGATTAGTTCTCATAAGTAGATCCAGGTCTTCCTGGAATGGTCATCGATGAAGGTGAAATAGTACTCATACCCACTAAGGGGTGGTGATTGTTGCCTTCTTATACACACCTGGGAGACGTGGAAGAAATCTTCAATCCACTCGATGTGTCCATGGGGGCAAGTGAGAGTTAAGTTGCTGTCACCTAATCCTCAACTCCTCCGTCTAGGCCAACTCCTAGCGAAGCCAAGGGGGGTAGTTCCTAACAAATATACTAAGGCTTGAACTAATCTAAGTACAAGAAATGAATCTAGGAGTTTATTCTTTCATTAACCAACATAAAGCAAAAATATACACAAATCAATTATTCACCACGAGATATATCAAACATACACTTGCATAAAATGATACTTAAGACACAATTGTTAGATGCAAGTGAATTCAAATTTTCTTCCAAGTAAATGACTGCTCCGTCTAGGCCAAATCCTAGCGAAGCCAAGTGGGGTAGTCCCTAACAAATATACTAAGGCTTGAACTAATCTAAGTATAAGAAATGAATCTAGGAGTTTATTCTTTCATTAACCAACATAAAGCAAAAATACACACAGATCAATTATTCACCACGAGATATATCAAACATACACTTGCATAAAATGATACTTAAAACACAATTGTTAGATGCAAGTGAATTTAGATTTGCTTCCAAGTAAATGACTGCTTCGTCTAGGCCAACCCCTAACAAAGCCAAGGGGGGTAGTCCCTAACAAATATACTAAGGCTTGAACTAATCTAAGTACAAGAAATGAATCTAGGAGTTTATTCTTTCATTAACCAACATAAAGCAAAAATATACACAGATCAATTATTCACCACGAGGTATATCAAACATACACTTGCATAAAATGATACTTAAGACACAATTGTTAGATGCAAGTGAATTAAGATTTGCTTCCAAGTAAATTACTGAAAAAGAGTGTGAAGCATATGGCTTTGCAAAAAGTGTAAATAAGACTAGTGCCTTAAAGGTATCGTGGGCAATGTAGATCGTGTATTTTATTAAGGTAAATTAATGGTAGATTAATGAAAGGTTGTGTGGCCTCTTTAGAGGCTACTTCTTTGTTTGGAAACTCGCGGAGAACTTACCGAATCCCCAGGGACCTCACCAGTAAGTTTGTAATGTTCCCAAGCCAAGATGCCAGGAACATCACGTTTTGCATGTATTTTTAACTGTTTACTGGTTGTGGCATTTCGTCAAACACTTTGCTCAGTATGATTCTTTAGGTTGCGCTAGGGTTATTCTGATGATTTTAATGTGTGTTTGCAACAATAATCAATCATAAATATAGCAATGGACATACCTCAACCAGATGCATGATGAACAACACAAGTGATAACTCAAAATATCTCAGATCTGATATTATTCATAAAGAAGAAGACCCTGATACAATGGAACTGTAGATCTGATACAATATAGCTAAGATCTAATAGCAAATGGAGATAACTCCCAAAAAAGATGAAGAAGAGAAGCTACAAGCCTCCAAAGGCCCTCCTAACTGCAATAGATGAACAACACACTGAGGTCCCTACCTCCTGAAGTGCCAAACCCCAAGACTGGCTAAGTCACGCCCTGCTGGAAGACTGACTACCCTCAATAATTCGGCCCTACTGCCCAAGCCCTCCAAATCCTCCAATGAAGATGCCAAAATGTAGATTGGGCCAGTTTAAAACCCCGGGTGAAGTCTTAGAAGGAGTGGTGATTTTTTGACCCACTCAATTCACAAACCCCTAAGCTGGCTTGCGCCCTCTTGGATGAATGAAGACCAATAATTCGACCTCTCTCCTAGAGGCCTCCAAATGCTCCACAAAACCACTAAAATGATAGATCGGGGCACGGTTACCTCACTGGTGAAGTCCCTAGCGAAATAGTGAAGATCTGAGCTATCAAATGCGTAAAATCGCTTTCTGAAGTGCGCCCCTCTCCTCCAATTCGTCCAATGCTCTTGTAAATCAAATGACACATAAAGCTCCTCCAGAATGATTTAGAAATGATGGTCAAGGCCCTGCAAGAAGAACCCAAATGCTTAAATCTCCACAAGCCCTCTTAGACTCCTCAAACGAACCTTCCTCCAATCAATGGGGTGCCCTCCTTGCTGGAAACCCTCAATGGTGTGCCCTCTCTTTTCCTGTACTTGTGGCTGGTGTAAAACTGTCCTGAAACTGAGTAGATCTGAAGTAGAATGGTGTGGGTGGAGTATTGCATCCCCGAGACCAAACTTGGAACAAGATAGGTGGAATCTTTCACCACCGAGTTGTCCTCTAGGGTTTGTTAAGTCAAAACCCTCAAAACCCCCAAGGCATGGGCTCACTAGCTAGAAGCCAGATATCAAAAACTGATAATCAACATGAATGAGAGAATAGAGGCCCTTGCCTCTCTTTTATTCTTCCTTCTCACCTTGTCCCTCCAAAGTGACTTTTGCTTTATTAATTATTAATTAATTAATTAAATCACTTTAATTAATTAATTAACTCTTTTACCTCTGAAAAACACCTTATCTCTCCTTGTGGCTTCCCTGGCCACTGAAAGTCACTTTTCATCATTCTATCCTGTAGTGTGGTTCCTCCCGATTCCAATGAGCTATTACATTAAGAGGTTCCTCCAAGTATTATGCCCAATATGACCTCCTTAGTGCATTTAATTAACCTATAGCCCAAAATAACTCAAAATCATGGAAATCGTTGGAATGCAACGGAACCAAAGCCAAGCTGTGTGGAATGGATCATAACGATGAAATAAGATGAGCGATGCAAGCCAGACCCCAAAATACCCCTCAATAGCTCATGCACTCGCTATAATCTCCATCTAGCTACTCTGGTCATCATAACACTCTGTAATACCCTGATGTCCCTGTTGACCGCCTATCCAACTAGGGGGTCAACTCCATGTGCCATGAAGAGATGCATCATCAGATGCTCATTTGTCGAAGATTTTGGTTCTACAGGGCATTTTTGGCCCCAATGCTTATTTTTGTAGCTGGAATTTCCGCACCCCTGCGTGGGTCAATAATGTAATAGGTCTGCATTGGTCATAGTTAGGTCAATTACCTTGGGATCGGATCATTGGGAGAGTCCCTTTCACTGAGGGTTTTTTATCCTCAGGTTATCAATTGGGCTTTTCATCCTTATTGATTTCCCTTGAGTTTTTCCCTCACACTTGCAATAATTCATCCAAAGTGGTGAACGACGTTCTAATGGGCATATCCTCTGGTAACTATTGTTTAGGGATGGTGTAAATGACCATGCAAGACATCTTAGAAAGTTTCGCGGAATTCCCTTGAGTCTAGATTAGTTTTTTTTAATTAATTAAATTTTAATTAAATTTCCCTAAGTTTGGAGGTTTAATTATTTAATTAATTAATTGTTTTTGAGCAAAAATTGTAAAAACTAGGTTCTTGGACTTTTGATAGGGGTATTTGTGCTCAAAAGAAATGGAATGAGACCCCCTACACCCATGGACCAAGTTTCAGCTTAGTTGGACAACTTCTGCTATGGGTTTGTCCACCCCGAGTGTCAGTCAGTCAAAAACAACAATTTTAATTGCTAAGTCATGACATTGGAAAAATGTCTTTTTGTAATTTTGAGTTAAAAGGGTGATGTAAAGATGGATAAAGGTGAGAGAGATTTTTCCTAACCTTTCCTAAACTTTTCCAACCCTCACATCATCCCCTCACCTAGTCATTAAGCAAAAACGTCACTTTGCCTAGAGTGGTGTGCCTCCCTTCTAGAAAGTCTCCAAAAAGTGAAAAAATAATGAAAAAATTAAGGGGAGACTTATTATATCCCTTGGCACACTTTTCCTAGCACTCCCACTACCCTTTTGCTTGATCCCAACACTCCCTCACTCATCCACCTCTCAAACCCTAGATGGTGCGCCCTACCCTTGGGATTCTAGCTTGTGCTTGGTGGTGGACACTTGGCATTAATCCAAGAGGGGTGAGTTTGCCTCTCCAAGTATAAATAGATCTCTCTCCTCACTTCTTCCTTACCAAATCTTGAGCTATTGTTATGCTACTTGATTTTCCACTTTCTCTCTCTCTTTCTTGTCCATCTTTCCATTCTATGGCTCTTAGGGTTGTGGAGCAAGTATTTCTCCAAGATCCATTTTGAGTAATAAAGGAGAAAACTTTGGAGGATTATTGGAAGAGCAACAAGTATTTTTGTTCTTGCTACACATGAGGTAATGTTGTTTTGAATTGGCATGATGTTTGCATAGATTAGATCTTGGGTAAAGTGTTACTTGGGTAGATCTAACAACGAGTATTCTTGTAGATTTATATATGTGGGTTTGCTAGATAGGGTGCAAGTATTTGATCTTATTAGCATATTCAATCATATTATCTTCTTGTATGCATAGATCTTGTCAAGTTTTTGAAGGTTTGGCTTCAAGGGTTTTATTGGGAATGCCTCAAGGAAGAGTCCTCCCTTAAAGCATAGATAAACTCCTCTTTTCTCTCTCTTTTACTCATTCTTTCATTGTTGTTCATCCATATATATTTCAGCTAGCTTAACATAGTTGATTGGTCATCTTAAATCTATTTTTATCATTGGTTTCTAAGGAGAAAAATTTCTGCCCTAAAAACATAAATTTTTCTTCACATTGTTGGTTGTGTGTAGATTTTCCAGCAAGCATAGCTTTCTGGTTTTTGTAGGTTGAGGGAGTTAAGTTGCCCTAAAATAGCCACACAACACTCAAAGACCCTTATCTTCAAGTGGGTAACCGTTCTCAACCCTTTCTTGGTCTTTTCTAGCTTCTTGTGCATAGATCTAGTGATTTTTGCTGATTTTTAGTAGCTCATAAGCTTGGGAGGGGGATTGGTACGGTCTACCTCCCACGTGTGAGCTTAGGGGTAGCTTGTTTCAAGTTTTTATCTCACTTTTTACTCATTTCTAAGCTAGGACGTGGGGATTTGTGAGCATCTTTGTTAATAGTTTGTTTGCTCACTCTTCCCTCACAACCTCATTGTCACAACAACGGTTGGCTTGCCTCCACCTTGTGCCATTGTGTTATTTGGCTAGCTTTCCCTTTTCTCTTTCAAGTTTTGTAAGTTAATAATTGCCTACACCTTGGGAGAGGAACTCCCAAAATCGTAAGGCTAGGATAGGTGATGTGTTTTGATCTTTCTAATTCTAATGCTTAAAATCTTCTAGATTTAGATCTCACACATATTAATCCTTAGCTTAAGCCCTTGGGGCATAATCAACTTTCTTAGATCTAGTTGCATGTTATAATCTATCTTGTTTACATGCTTTAATCCAACACACTAAATGATCTATGCTTTAATGGTTTAGCAAGTGATTTTCTTTTCATGTTATAACATCTTAAGACCACTTGCCATCATACTTAAGTAAACATTGTTGGATAAGTTGATAGTGTAGGTACACTTCTAATCTTTCAAGCTTCTCTTACACGCTTAATGCTTTGATCTTAATGCTTTAAACAAACACAAGATAAGTGGTATAAACTTGAGTTCTTCTCTCTTTCATTCTTTGGCAAGTTGTTCTTGCCCTTGTGCTTTAGTATCTTTCATAACAAGCTATTTCATGTTTATGGTTTAATCATGGTAACACACTAAATCGTTATTTCAGCTTGCTTTCCATTGCTTTACATGTGTTAAGTGCTTCATTCATATGCTTAAATAACACACTTAATAAGCTGAAGTAAGTTTCGGTTTTGGCATTAATTCATCATTTTAAGGCAACTAAAAGTCACCTAAATACTCTCTAATACACCTAAAAGTCTAACCAATTGATATATCAACTTAATAGACTTAAAAGGGTATCTTAAACCACCATCTTCACCATCTAAAACGGGGATTGAGGAGGGCAACGGAAGGTGTTAGGCCGGGGACGGTCTCGTGGCACGGAGCGTCCTTTCCGTGAAAATTCAATCTTTCGTGCTGATCTACGAAGCCAGGGTAGGCCTCGTTGCCATACTTCTTGAGCATCCAACAGTCATTTGGCAACCAGGGGAGGAGGTTTTTGGTGAAACACTTGATAAGGGTAATTAAAATCTTACATTCTTAAGGAACCCTTAACTCACTAAGTAATCAAACTTTGGCTTAATCTAATACATCTTAAGGCTTAATACTTGTAACTCAATCTTTCAATCTCATAACACAAGTAATGCTTTGTGGGTAAAATCAACTAAGTGGTTTAATCATTGTGGAACACTTGTGCTTTAAATTTATAAATCTTCTAGTTGTCCTTGTGAATCTTTATTGTGTTGATGTTGCCATTGAGAGGCAGTCCAATAGAGTAAGTGATATTGGGGCATGCTTGGCTTTGATGTGTTGTTGATGTTCTTTCCTTGATATTCTTCATATTCCTGCACATCTAAACAAAACGTGGTTAGCTTGTTGTGTTGTATCATTGTATCTTTAGCATTCTTTATTGTAAGTACTTGTATCTAGCACTCTTGTGGATTAACTATTCTTTTGTAATTTGTAATCATATTGTAACGAAACACCTTTACATTTAGTTGACCCCTTGCCCAACCTTAGGCATTAGTCTTAGTTGACCTAGGGAAAGGCTTGCTTGACATAGAGACCTTTGCATCTTGCATTGCCGCCTTTGCATCATCGGTTAGACTCCCCCAAACCTTAACTAATAAAAAACAACTCCTAGAACTTAAACTCTAAATCTTATCTAGAAACTAGGGTCTACCCCCCATGGCTTCCCTAGGAGTAAGCCTAGACGGAAGAGGTTCAAGCCAAAGTGACAGCGTGGGCTTTGAACCTAGGCATTGTGCCTCCAAGGACACACTAAGTGAGCAGGACTTGGCTCACGTTTGCAAGTGTGTATAAGGACGGTGCTCTAGGTCAAAAAATGAGCACCCCCAAGGCATATGAAGTCCCCTAGTACCACTTTTTTAATACAACTTTATTTTTTAATTAAAAATTCCCGTTTTGCGGAAAAAATTTAATTAACTGAAAAAATAAAAAAATCCTAAGGGGGACTTAGCACATTTCCATAAGACTTTAGGAGTATGTTTAGCATGGTAATATACATTAGACACTAGACTTAGATCCATGCTAAGGCCTAACCATGAGTTATATACTCCAGCTCTGGAGAATTTTAGTGAAAAAACTCATAAATTATAAATTGCCTTTAAACGGCAAAATATAATTAATAAGTAAAAAAAACACTCCAGAGTAGCAACTCATGCCTAAGTCGAAGGTGGCTAAGACTTTTTACAAGTTCATCATGCAACATCTCTTATTACAATTTTTTATGGAAAATGTGAAAAAGTTGGTCTTATTGACCGACTGAACTTCTGAACTCTGAATATTGAACATGAAAATGTTCAATCTTTGGCGGCTCGCTGGAAGTCCATCCTAGTGCAACTTGGTGGATAACAGTGATGACATGGGCCCACATATGTCTGAGTGTATCAAGTCTATGATGCCTCTTGTCTTGCTGTAACTACTCCGGAAAGTTCTCTTGGTGTACTACTACTTCCCCATAGTACACACCTTGCATACCTCATGATGCTCAGTGCTAAAATATGACAGTCCTATCACAATCTCCTTGAGCACCTTGAGTGCTCCATGATGTAGGTGCGCCATCCTCCTATGCCATAACTTTGCCAAGTCACATGTGCTACTCACCAATGCTCGGGCTGGCTCGAACTGAAGCCTATACAACTTCTCTTGCCTGACTCCATTCATTTTAGCAACCTTGGAGTCCTTGGGCCTGATGTACACTTGCCCATCCTGAAATGAGTCTACATAGCGTCTATCCTCCAATGCTGAGACTTATATCAGGTTCTTTGTGACAAACAAACTTGTTTGACAATTATAAGAATATCCAATTTAAGTAGGATAGAATAAGGTAATCCATTTAGGATGAAATAATATTATATTGAGTAAAGTGTATAAGAATGAGATATAATGAGATGATTACAGTTCAGGAATGAGGGTTGTATATATATCCCGTGCAGGAGTGCCTTTTCATAAGAGACATGCTATTCTTAGTCATGCTCAGAACATACAACACATCCCTCACCATCAGTGGCTTCCCGGACTCCCTCTGAAATGTCAATGTCCCATGGCAAGCTGGTGAAGTACTCCCGCACTCCAATCATGTGACTAGAGGCACCATTGTCTATGTACCACACGCCTGAAGTCTATGCAACCATGTGTGACTTCTTGCTACCCTTCTTCTTGTTTGGGCACTTACTGGCAAAGTGGCCTAGTTTGTGACAGGAAAACACTTAATCTTGCTGAAGATTTTCTTCTTTTCTCATTTTGAAGTCTGAGCCCCACTAGGGCCTTTCTTCACTCTGAACTTGCCCTTTCCAACTAAGGCAACGTTCTCCTCATCCTCACTCTTTGGCTGGCTAGCCTGTGAGGTACCAACTCACAACTCCTCTTGGGTGAAGTCGTCCCATGACCTCTCCCAATTAGGGAGTTTCTCTCATGCTACAACACCTCTAACAAATACGTCCCACTGCTGTTAATGTTTAAGCCATTATTATAGATGTTTGCATTTCATTAGATAACAATAGCATAATCCAAGATCACTGAGAAATACACAATCACAAGAGACACATCATTTATCCTGGGAAACCCTCTAGGGGAAGAAAACCCAGCAAAACTTCCTTAATATAGATAGCCAATACAATGCCAAGAGATCTATTAAACTAATACAGAAAGTCCTCTCCCAGATATGCGCTACTCTCTCTCTCCTTCTTCTCCAGCAGCAGATCTGAACTTGCCTCTCAAAATGAGCAAGTGAGTTGTGTGTCTAAGTGAGGCGCTGGCCTCTTTATTTATACAAGTCTGGCACGTGTGAAGTGTCTCTTCACTGGCAGGGCCGACTTCTCAAACTGGGTCGGTAAACCCACCTTTATTATATTTCCGGGTCTCTTTAATATCTGCTGGGGCCGACTTCTTATTCTGCCTATTACAATCGTCTTTTGACCAATCCGCAAAAGGGGATCTGGTCCTATTACAATAACCGACATGATCAATCCACAATGGGGATTGATCCAATGAATAATATATCAAATAATAAGAATACTCTTTGCAGTTACATTATTTCAACACTCCCCCTTAACAAGAAGGGTATTCTTCAACAGCATCATGCGAGAGAGAGAGGACAACATCATCAACAACATCAAGTGGGTGAGAGGACAACATCATCAATATCATCTTGGAACACTGACTGGTGTATGTATAAATCATCGGAAGTTTTCTTCATCGACAACATTATGATTCTCAAAGGAATGCCATCATCATCTGCATCAATATGTATTAGTATAAAGACTGATACATCATCATCATCACAGCACAACGCTGGCTCATCATAATACAAGACTGGCTTTACGTCACAGCTTTCAAGTTGGAAGCTCAGTACTTGTCTCATCTCAATGTCTTGCTTTACGTCATAGCACTCAGGCTGGAAGCAAGATACTAGACTGGCTTTACGTCACAACTATCAAGCTGGAAGCACAGTACTAGTCTCATCTCATCGTCTTGCTTTACGTCACAGCACTCAAGCTGGAAGCAAGATACTCGTCCTGCTTTATGTCACAACCATCCAGTCGAAAGAAGGATACTAGACTGGCTTTACGTCACAGCTATCTAGCCGGAAGCTCAGTGCTAGTCTCATCATATCATCTTGCTTTATGTCACAACCATCGGGTTGGAAGCAAGGTACATATCTCATCTTGCTTTACGTTTGACAACTAGGTCAGAAGTAAGGAGCATCTCATCTTGCTTTACGTCTGACAACTAGGTCAGAAGCAAGGAACACATCAACTACTCCCCCTTTCAAGGAAGGTCCTTTCGGACAATGCCAAGCTTATCTCGGAAGTACTCAAACTTCATACGAGATAGGGGCTTGGTCAACACGTAAGCAACCTGTTCATCCATGCTAATGTACTGGAGCTTTAAGGCTCCTCTCTGTACCATGTCACGGATGTAATGATAATGGATCTCTATGTGCTTCGACCTGTCGTGGAATACAAGATTCTCTGTCATTTTTATGCAACTCTGGTTGTCACATAGAATCAAGGTTGCTCTCATCTCTAAGTCAAATAGGCCGGTCAACAACTTTCGAAGCCATATAGCTTCGTAGCTAGCAGAACATGCAACAATGTATTCTGCTTCCGTTGTGCTGAGAGCAATACTAGATTGCTTCCTACTCTGCCACAAGATCATAGCTGATCCCAAACTGAAACAACATCCTGAAGTGCTTTTCCTATCAGAAGCACTTCCTGCCCAATCTGCATCAGTATATCCACTCAATGTGAAATCATGATCTCCATCATAGCTGAGACCATAATCTATTGTACCTTTAAGGTACCTCATCACATGTTTTGCAGCCACTAGGTGAACATGTCTGGGTTCTACCAGAAACTGACTCAAGATGTTCACGGCAAAACAAATGTTTGGTCTGGTGTTCGTTAGGCACATCAGGGATCCAATAATCTGTCTGTACAGTGTGGCATCAATCAATTCTGACGAAGTATCGACCAACAGCTTCAGCTTCGCTTCCATGGGTGTATTCATGGGCTTGCATTCCAACATGTCGAATCTCTTCAAGATTTTGACCGTGTACTTCCCTTGGTTAAGGA
>ML776852.1:938085-951273 GCA_009831015.1 Picea engelmannii | reverse complement strand
ACTGAGATATATCAGCTCTGATATGGGCTGTTGAAACTGCCTCTAATTGACTGATATGCGCCTCTATATGCTGATCTACACAGCACTGTTTGCTGCCTCTATATGCTGATATACAACACTGTTATGCTGCCTCTGTATGCTGTTCTACACAGCACTGTTTGCTGCCTCTATATGCACCTCTATATGCTGATATACAACACTGTTTGCTGCCTCTGTATGCTGCCTTTACAGCACTGTTTGCTGCCTCTATATGCTGCCTTTACAGCACTGTTTGCCTCCTCTATATGCTGCCTCTATCTCACTGATATGCGCTTCTAGCTTCACCCTTAACCTGCATACAAACTGTTTTGAAGAGAGGGGTCGACCTCTGCTTATAAAGGAATGGAGTAGAAGTGGAGAGGGATTGAAATAGAGGTGTGAAAGCATGCTTGACTTAACTCAGCATTACACTTTAGTTCGAAAATAGAACTAGACTTGAGACTTCAGTTACAACTCAGCATTACACTTTAGTTCGAAAATAGAACTAGACTTGAGACTTCAGTTACAACTTGGCATTACACTTTAGTTCGAAAATAGAACTAGACTTGAGACTTCAGTTACAACTTGGCATTACACTTTAGTTCGAAAATAGAACTAGACTTGAGACTTCAGTTACAACTCGACTTTTTTACAAGGCAATTCGAATTTCTCTTCATGGTGGATAATGTTACACGTGCCAATGCACTAGATCAATACATTTATATCATTTGCAATATTAGGCGTATCGTTTGTTTCTAGCTCATAGGAATTTTATATTCAACCTAACTTTTGCTAGATGCCTTGACTTTTGCTCATGGCTCACAAGGCTTGACTAGGCTCACAGAGGTTGTACGTTCCCCTTGACTTTTGCACTAGTCTAACTATGCTCACAGAGGTTGTACATTCCCCCTGACTTTTGCACTAGTCTGTCTATGCTCACAGAGGTTGTACGTTCCCCCTGACTTTTGCACTAGACTGTCTATGCTCATAGAGGTTGTACGTTCCCCTTGACTTTTGCATTAGACTTACATAGCATCTCGTTCGACCTGACTTTTGGTTTGACTCACAGAGGTTGTACGTTCCCCTTGGCTTTTGTCAATATCTCACAAGAGTGGTTGATTCTCCAAATCTCCTTGGCTAGCCTTAGGGTGGCCCATATGGCCTCTCATTGGAGAGTGACTGTCGATGCTGCCAAATTTAACATGAAAGTGAGAAAATAGCAATGAAAATGTTTGTTAGAGTTGAACATGTAGTTCACGTCTAGGGCACGTGTCTGACACATGTTTGGCACGTTTCCTAGCATGTCACGTGTCCAACATTCAATATACAGACAGGGCACCCTTGGGGGCCATGTCCTGTTACTTAGGTGTACAGTAGAAGAGGTCACATGGAAGAGTGAAGGAACGTTATCTTTTGTGCTTAATAGAGTTTTTCTCACATGCATGATTATCTAGATTTGAGAATGCAAACATTCTTATTCTCCAAGCAGGTCTGGTATCTTCTTGGCTTGTAAGGAATTTCTATTTCAGTTCTTCCATCTTGCTCCACATTTGCCAATATTAGAATTGTACTAAATTTATTAAATAATTTTAAGATGTGCAACAAGTCAGCCTTGGATTGTTTAGTAAGCATAATCCAGATAATTATGGAAAAGTACTATGCAAACTTTTAGGGGATGTGCTCTTGTTTTCCAAGTAGCGCTGACATAGTTAATTATGCTGAGGTCTCAGCTAGTTTGGTTGGACGAGAAGCTGCCTCAATGAGATACAATGTATATATGCAAACTTTGAGGGGATTTGCTTTTGTTTGCCGAGTAGTGCTGACTTAGTTAATTGCAGTGAGTTTTCAGCTAGCTTGGTTGGACGAGTTGTCTCAATGATATACTATGTATTTTCTGCAAGGTCCCCATGGTATAAAGTCTTTTTTTGAATCTCTTATTTGAATCATCTTGTATCAAATAATATAAAGTAGCTTTTTTCTTTTTTGGTAAAGTTACAACCCAAATTTTGGAAGCTTTCCTTGTTGATCACTTTCAGTGCTATTAGGGCATTCTTATTGTTTATTAGTTGTGCTTGAATGAATATTTTCTTGTGAATGTTATGCCTAGGAATATTTCAAAGATATTTAAGATCACGTTTGGTTTTATGTTTTGTAGCTATGCCATTACAGCTTCAAGTTTGTTGTAAGTTGTAATATTATAATAAAATCATGATTTGAAACTTTGTAGTTTAATGACATTTCATTGCTAAAGTTCGCTTTTTATTGTTAAAAGTTTTCCTTGACAGGTGAAGAAAGTTTACTTTACAATGCAACACAACAAATGAAAAGGATTGCACCTAATGCACAACGAAGTGCACAAGAAAGAGTCTATATGCAATCTCTCCGTTCTATAACCAAAAGTGACGGGTCATGTACAGAACTCACGTATGTACAATCTTTGTTGATTCCTATCAAGCTTTGGGTGGACAAGCAACTTGAAGATTACCATCTCCATTTTTCTGAGGTTATTTCTTAAGACTTGAAATTATAAATCTCCTTAAAGTTATTCAGGACTTTGAATTTATAGGCTTACAATACAAGAACCTCAAGACTTTCACATCCATTATTTATTTTGGAATGTATAGAAAAATTGCATTGTAGAGCCTTAAAAAATGATGAACACAATTAAGAATTCCTTAGCATTTTTATCTTTTACACTCTCCTTGCTATTTCACACTTATATGAGGAGCAAAACTACATTGGGTATGTTTTCTTTAATTTGTTTCTCCTCCTCATGGTTTTACATCACACACACACCTTGTTGACATGAATATTTTTCATACATGAGGAACAATTGTCATACAAGATTTTAAATTTGCATAAGTTTCCTCCACACCTTTTTCCATTACAATGCATAGTTGCTTATAATAGAATTGAGTCTTTTTTTTTGAAAAAGGATGCCTTATATTTATAGAAAAATATATACAAACAGAAGAGCAAAAATTGGAAGGGTATATACAATGGACATCATGACCTCTTCCTTGAAGTTACTAAAACTGAGATAAAATCAGAATACTCTGTGGGATCTGAAGATTGGGCATCTTTGATCAACACAATACCTTTAGCCAGGAGCTGATGTCATACCTCATCCCTCCACATAGAACAAAAAGAAGACAAAGAGTTGTCCTCACGGTAAAAAATAGAGTTACACCTGATTTTCTGAAGAATGAATAAGACCGAAATCTGCAAGCACTGCCATATCCCAGAGAACACGATACAAACTAGAGAGTGGCAATCTTCAAACAATTTAGAACACCAATGGATATTGCCCTGAAGCAACACTGAATACTGATCCTTTACATAACTCCAACAACATTTGGCAAATTGACACTCCCAGAAAATATGCTTCATTGTCTCCAAGCGATGGCAGACAAGACAAAGGCCATCAGAAAGTCCACTCTTGGCCAATTGTGCCTTGGATGCAATCCCCTGGTAGATTTTTTCTTTTGGTAGAAATAATTCTTATATATACAGAAAAATATTTACATCAGCTGAAAAAAGAAAAGTGAAAAGATGGAAGGGTATACACAATGTGAATCATATCCTCTTCCTTAAAGCAACCAAGACAGCTATAAAATCAGAATAAGAGACCTGGTCTAACAGTTTGGCATCCTTAATCAACAATGGACCTTTTGCCAGCGATTGCATGCATACCTCATCTCTCCATAACTGACCAAAAGCAACCAAAGAACTGATCTCGTTATCAAATACATACTTGCAGCGAAGTTTCCATAGAAAAAAGCAAAGCAGAAACTCTCAAACAGTGCCAAATACTAGCCAAGGAATCCTGAATCACAGGTCTGGAATCTCCTAATAATGCTTCCCTCCAATGCCCTTTTCCCTGAAGAATGTTTACCAACTGAGAATGCACCTGTGCCCAGCAAGACTTTGCAAAAGGACATTTCCATAAAATATGCTTCATCATTTTTGCCTTTGAACAAGAGAGGCAGAGGCCATCAGAAAGGCCACTCTTGCCCAAACTGCCTTGGAAGGGAGACCCTGATATACCAACCAAGTGAACACCTGAAGCTTATAAGCAATCCTGATCGACCAAACACCATGTAACCTCTTAATCCAATGACTCTTGGCATCTATTGAAACCCACCGAGCATCAAGAACTGGAACTAATACATGCCTCTGATGAAGGATAGAGTAAAGTCTGTGAGAATTGTACTGGGTCAAAGGTTGTCCATGTTATGTTTTAATACTATTGTCAGATTATCAATGCATTTTCAAAACAACAACATAAAGAGGATCACTGAAAGAAACACAATCACAAGGTACACAACATTTTATCCTGGGAAACCCTCATGGGGGAGAAAACCCAGCAAAAAACTTCCTCAATAATAGATTGCCAAAACAATGCCAAGACTAAGACCAAACCACCAAGAATAAACTAGGACTGAGCATGCGCCTCTCTTCTCCTTCTTGCAACTGGAACTTCCTTCAAAAGATGCACACTAGAAGTGTGTGTGAGTGAGTGAACAAATGAGGCGCCATCCTCACTTATAAATACTAGTGAGGAGGTGTTAGGGTTATGTCTCTTCACTAAGTAGGGCCGACTTCTACCAAGAGTGGTTAAAACCACTTTATAAACCTTAGGGGCCGACCACCATATAAATATGGTTTGACCAATCCACAAAAGGGGATTTTGTCTTATACAAGAACCGACATAATCAATCTACAAAAGGGGATTTGATCTATAAGATAATAACTCAAATATAATTAGAATATTCTTTGAAGTTACAATATTTCAACACTCTCCCTTAACGAGAAGGGTATTCTACTGACATAACCCAATACAACATCATTAGGAGAGAGAGGGAAGCAACATCATCAACATCTGGAACATTGACTGGCATATCTACAAATCATCGGAAGTTTTTCTCATGATCAATAACATCATCGTTCACAACATGGAGCTGGAGTAGCATCATTATTATCATATGCATCAACATCAATTAGCATAACACTAAAGAAACAATATAACCAACATGAGGCTGGTACACCATCATCAACAACATGAGGATGATACAACAACATCATCAATAGCATGAGGCTGAAAAAACATCATCAGCACGAGGCTGAGACAACAACATCATTAGCACGGGGCTGAGACAACAACATCATCATCATATGGAAACAGAATGAGGCAGGTGCAACAACAACATTTTGTGGTACTCTGACAGACTGTCCTTACCAGACCTTTGGGATCTGCCCAGGAATCATAAGATTCCCTAGGATATAAAAATTCTAACGGAGCCACCACGTGGTACTCTGACAAGCTGTCCTTACCAGACCTTCGGGATTTGCCTAGGAATCAAAGGATTCCCTAGGATATAAAATCCTAACGGAGCTACCTGTTGTTGGTAAGGATACCATAGTATCATCAACATCACTCCCCCTTTCGAGGGAGGTCCTTTTGGATAGCACCAAGCTTGTCTTGGAAGTACTCAAACTTTACACGAGACAAAGGCTTGGTCAACACATCTACAACCTGCTCATATGTGCCAACATATTGGAGCTTTACAACTCCCCTATGCACCATATCACGAATGTAGTGATACCGGATCTCTATGTGCTTCGACTTATCATGGAACACTGGGTTCTCCGTCATCTTTATACAACTCTGGTTATCACATAGAATCACGGTGGCTTCCATCTCCAGATTGAACAGACCTGTCAACAACTTTCAAAGCCATATGGCTTCACAACTGGCGGAACATGCTGCAATGTATTCCGCTTCTGCCGTGCTGAGAACAATACTGGATTGCTTCTTGCTTTGCCATGAAGTCATGGCTGACCCCAGACTGAAACAACATCTTGAAGTGCTCTTTCTATCAGAAGCACTTCCAGCCCAATCTGAATCAGTATAACCATACAATCTGAAGTCATGATCTCCAGTATGACAAAGACCATAATCCAATGCACCCTTAAGGTATCTCATCACATGCTTTGCAGCTACAAGGTGAACACGTCTGGGCTCTACCAGATTATGACTCAAGGTCTTCATAGCAAATCATATATCTGGCCTGGTATTCGTCAGATACATCAACGAACCAATAATCTGTCTATATAGAGTAGCATCAACCAACTTTGACGAAGTATCAACTAGGAGCTTCAACTTTGTTTCCATGGGTGTGTTCATGGATTTACATTCCAACATGTCAAATCTCTTTAGTATTTCAAATGCATACTTCCCTTGGTTAAGGAAGATCTTCTCTGGACTCTGCCAAATTTCAAGACCTAAGAAATAATGCACAAGGCCTAGGTCTTTCATCTCAAACTCTTTAGCGAGCTTCTTCTTACAATCTGTGATGAGCTTTTCTTCTCCTGTTAAGAGTAAGTCATCCACATACAATAGCAATATAACTGGCTCATCATTCATAACCTTGAAGTAAAGGTTAGAATCGGCTTTACTCTTGGTAAAGACCAAGCTTGTCAGGAAACTATCAATTCTTCCATACCAAGCTCTAGGAGCTTGCTTCAACCCGTACAGAGATTTCTTCAACCTGCAGAGATGAGTCTTTCTATCTTGAACTTCAAACCCTTGTGGTTGTTCTATATACACTTCTTCTTCAATAACACCATTTAAGAAGGCTGTTTTCACATCCATCTGGTGTAACTTCCACTTCATTTTGGCTGCAAGAGCTATGATGGTTTTGATAGAAGTGTATCTGGCTACAGGAGCAAATGTCTCTTCATAATCAATACCTTCCTTTTGAGAAAAACCACGAGCCACAAATCTTGCTTTATGTTTTTCAATACTTCTGTCTGCTGCATGTTTAATCTTGTATATCCACTTGGAAGATACCACATCTTTGTTCTTTGGTCTGGGAAGTACTTCCCATACATCATTCTTTATAATGGACTGGTATTCTTTTGTCATGGCATCCGCCCATTCTTTCTTCTAAATGGCTTCTTCAAAGCAAGTAGGTTCCTTTTCTATGAGATCACACATCAAGGCCGTAATTGGAGAATGGCTTAGGTTTCTTGCTTTGTCTCATGGTTCCTTCTGGGGCACCATACTTCTCTCCATCTTGAATAAGTTCCTTCGCCCAAGCTGGATTTCTCTTGTGAGAGATCGTCATATGGGGAGGTTCTTGAGATTCCATCATATCATGATCTTCTGGAATCTCATCATCATGAGTAACTTCCTTCACTAGTTCTGCAACTCTGGGAGCTACAGGTTCTTCTTCATATACTTCTTCAAGCTGACATTTCCTTGATCTTTTGAGTGCGTCATCTTCATCAAAGGTTACATCTCTGTTGATCTCAATATGATGGTAACCTGGTATGTAAATTCTAAAGGCCTTAGAGACCTCACAATATCCAACAAATATTCCCTTCTTTCCTGAAGGATCCAACTTAGTTTTTCTTTCTTTCGCAATGTGTACAAACACTGGACAACCAAATATTTTTAGATGACTTACTTTTGGCTTCTTTCCGATGAACATTTCTTCGAGGGTTTTGAATCCAAGTGCACTATGGGATAATTTGTTTTGGACATAAACTGTTGTTCTTGCTGCTTCAGCCCATAAGTGCATTGGAAGATCTTGATTGTGAATCATAGTCTTCACTGTTTCCATAATTGTTCTATTCTTTCTTTTTGCTACACCATTTTGTTGAGGATTATAGGGAATGGTGAGCTCCCTCTTAATCCCGACATCTATGCAAAAACTTCCAAATTCATTTGAGGTGTACTCTCCTCCATTATCTGACCTCAGTATCTTGATTTTTCTTTCAGAGAGGTTTTCTACTAAGGCTTTGAATTCCTTGAACTTTCCGAGTACTTCATCTTTTGATTTCAAGAAATAAACCCAGGTTTTACGAGAGTAATCATCAATAAATGATACATAGTATACATACCCACTTAGAGAGGTTGATGGCATTGGACCACATACATATGATTGGATGACCTCCAAGACTCCTTCCGCTTTGTAATGTCCCTTTCCAAATAGGAGCTCCAAAGAAGAGGCTTAATGGTCTAAACCGCCTTGTTAGACTATAGCTAGGGCCAGAAAAAGGGGTACTAGAGGTCACTCCAGTCAAAGGTGTTATGTTCGGAAAGTGACATTGAGCTAAAAATGGTTAAAAGCACTTTTAAGCGAATATGAGCTAAAAATAGAACAGACGAGCTAAAATCAGAAGTCAACAACGAATTAGGGTTTTAGAAGTGAATTAGGGTTTAGAAAAGCTATAAGAGAAGGGTCAACAACCTAATTCATCATTATGCAGATTTTGACTTGTCATTGAGGAGAGAGGCGCATCTCAGGAGAGATAGTTCAGTGCATTCCAAGAGGAAGACACCAGTTGGATGATTTTGGTGTTGAGAGACACACCCTAGTCATCGGGACGATCACACAGGTCTTCCATCATTCTTCAGCAGCAGTTACACAGGTTCCAGCAGCAAGGGCGCACTTATCCAGGGTGAGGGAACAACTTCTGAGGAGGTTTAGTGTATTGACTTGTCTCATCCAGGGAGAGTTCAAAGATTCCCCTCTGACCCAATTGAGAGGAAGGCAAGGCGCATCTTTCGCCTGGTTCCTCGTCAGATTCCGATGGAGGAATCATTTGGGGCACATTTTCCAGACTTGGGGGTGCGACACTTTTGGCGGACACATTTGGGGTTCCCGAGCAATCATCAGATCAGATCTAGGGAAACCCTTCCGACCCATTTCCCAGTAGGCCAAGGCGGTCATTTTGAGATACATCTCAGTTGATTCCGACGGTGGAATCACTAGGGTGCATTTTTCCAGTGAGAGAGGGCGCATTCCCCTAGGGGGATCCATCCGGGGTCCAGACACACCAACAAAGGGGCTGGTCAGTCACCGGGATTGAGAGCTAGAGCAGGGCACACCATTTGGGATAGTTTCCAGGCCATTCCAAGAGGTTTAGCCACTAGGGCGAACTTTCCAGACTTTCAGCAGTTACCGTGCGAGCTGCCACAGTTCCAGCTTATCCATTGATCCCGCAGTGCTCATCTATTATCGGGTATTATCATTTAGTTTTCTTATTGTATTTCGACTAAGATCCTTTTGTCATTTGATCTAGCCGAGTGATTCATTTTATTCAGCCGCATTCGACATTTGTACTCTGCAGAGATATCATAATATTAACTTTGCAGTCTTTTGTCGCATTTGTTATTTGTATGATCATTTATATGCTGTAAACCATTAATCCTACAGACACATTAGAAGCATTTCCTAGACTAGCCAAGTCAGGAACATTATAGTGGTATCAGAGCTTTAGTCCTGCTAGCCTGTGACTAAAGACGATGAGTGCAGCAGAAGACCCAGAGGGCCATGAGCACGTAGGTGACGGATATGTCACAACAGGCTCAAGGAAAGAAGGCCTAGGCCTGACTTTCCTCCTTTCCCTACCAGCTCAAAGGAAGAGGAAGAGGCGCACAGGGAAGCAGAGAGAAGGGCAGAGCGTGAGGATGCTAGGAGACAGATATGAGCGACCAGAGGGCAGTGGTAAGGCCCCCATGGAGCCAAAGGCAGCCTTCATGCAGGTTATCAGCGATATGGTAGCTAGTCAACGGGCCATGACTCAGTCCTTGGCAAAGGTGGCTGATAGATTGGCTATAGTGGGCACCTCGGGCACACAAGCCTCACATGCAGCACAGGGGAACTCGGGGGTAGGCAGTATACCCTAGTCTCCTACTCGCACATACACCTCTTCGAGTAGGATTCCATGACCTTTGTTTCCCTGTTTCTAGAGGGCACCCCCAATTGCAGCACAACTATCGATAACACCGAGGCCGCCCACTCATGTAGAGGACATTGCAGAGTATAGGAGGGAGTATGCAGCATTGGGCCGTGACTTCCATCAGGACATGACCCTAGTCGAGTATTGTGGGCTCATACTCAGGAACCGCCCCAGAGAGCCACAGAGAGGAGGACCGCAACAGCAACAAGGGCATAACATTGATTTCATCCAGAAAGTTGGTAAACTCACCATACCTTCTTTCGATAAATCATCCAAATGCACCGCTAGAGCTTGGGTACAAAAGCTAGACACATACTACAAGCTCAACCAGATGACCGAGACATAGGCCATCCGTTTCGCTACCTTACACTTGGAGGGTGAGGCACACGAGTGGTGGCATCATGGATTGGTGACATTGGGTCACAATCACATCACCTCCTATAGGGAGTTCATAGAGAGACTCATGGATAGGTTTGACAGGAGGGATCCTGAGATCCACTTCAGGGATCTAGCCCAGTTGAGACAAACTGGCACATCAGAGGCGTTCATCATGGAGTTTCAGCAGGTAGCCGTGGCAGTGACAGATATATCAGAGCCCAGGCTGATCATGCTATTCATAGAGGGACTCACAGAGCCTTTGAGAGGATGGGTGAAGGCATACAGGCTGCACACCTTGTAGGATGCCATCCTACGCACACAAGATATGGCAGGCTCAGTGCCAAAGACTAAACCCTTTTCCAAACCCTTCGTACCACAGAAGGATCGAGACAGGAAGCCATTCCGGAGAGAATGGAAGGGCAAGGAGAAGCTAGATGATGAGATGAGGTGAGAGCTTATGAGGAAGAAGCTTTGCTTCAACTGCAGAGACCCTTGAGTCCTAGGCCACAAGTGCATGGGCAAGGGAGAGATTCATTATATTGAGGTGGCAACAGACAGTGCGGACAGTGAGGTGGAGGAGCAGGACAATGGATCCACTAGCTCAGAGGAGGAGTCAACACAGGCAGAGGAGCAGCCTCCCCGTACACCACTGACACCGACAGGAGCCCACCCTACGGTAGTCCCACAACCGCTTGAGCAGGCTAACAGATGGAAACCAGCAAAGGGAGGAGTCATAGCGACCCTTTTTGGTGTTCCCAGGTATGATACCCTCCAGATCAGAGGGACTATTCAGGGGAAACGGGAAATCGCCCTGATAGATGGTGGGGCCACCCACAACTTCATTGATGCTTCATTGGTATCGAGACGGGCACTTTAGACAGAGGAGTTTGAGGGGTTTGATGTTGTAGTAGCAGACGGCCACACAGTGGAGTGTCTAGATAGAGTTCCAGACTTGGAGATAAAGTTAGGCAACTACATAGTGAGAGACACATTTTATGTGGTTGACCTATCTGACACAGATGTGGTGTTGGGAGTCCAGTGGATGATCACCTTGGGAAAAATCACCACCAATTACCAAACCTTGGAGATGGGGTTCAGAGACCGTGACGGGAAGAAGGTTGTTATGAGAGGTATGTCTGTTGAAATAATGTAACTGCAAAGAGTATTCTTATTATTATTGATATACTATTCATAGGATCAATCCCCATTGTGGATTGATCATGTCGGTTATTGTAATAGGACCAAATCCCCTTTTGCAGATTGGTCAAAAGACAATTGTAATAGGCAGAATAAGAAGTTGGCCCCAGCAGATATTAAAGAGGCCTAGAAATATAATAAAGGTGGGTTTACCCACCCAGTTTGAGAAGTCGACCCTGCCAGTGAAGAGACACTTCACATGTGCAAGACTTGTATAAATAAAGAGGCCAGCGCCTCACTTAGACACACAACTCACTTGCTCATTTTGAGAGACAAGTTAAGATCTGCTGCTGGAGAAGGAGAGAGAGAGTGGCGCATATCTGGGAGAGGACTTTCTGTATTAGCTTAAGAGATCTCTTGGCATTGTATTGGCTATCTATATTAAGGAAGTTTTGCTGGGTTTTCTTCCCCTAGAGGGTTTCCCAGGATAAATGCTGTGTCTCTTGTGATTGTGTATTTCTTAGTGATCTTGGATTATGCTATTGTTATCTAATGAAATGAAAACATCTATAATAATGGCTTAAACATTAACATGGTTTCAGAGCCACGCTGAAGGAAGCATCTTTCACAAGTGAAAAACGTCACTGTTACCGTACATGAAAATTAGGGCTTTTTGATGGTGAAGCTTTTCAGCCCCAAAACCATCTAGAAAAGTGCGCCCTCCCCTAAGGATCACTTTGGCACTCTCAGCGCACCTTTGCAGTGGCTAGATCTCCTGGAAAGTGAAACCGTAGTTTCACAAAGTACCAGAAGTACCAGAAAACCAGTGTACTAGAAGTACCGAGTACCAGAGGTACCAGAAGCACCAGTCCAGAAATCCGCAGATCAAATTTGGAGGAGCAGAAGTTGGATTTTCTCAGATCCAAACACACTAGGCTACTTGCCTCAGCCAAGCACACCTCCTGGTAAGTTCAATTTTTGATTTTGAGCACTTTCTTTTTTCGGTCATTTTCCTAGCTCCAGGTAAAGATGTATGCAAGCGTTAAGCTTGTTGACAAGTTAGAAGGAGTGGAAAACTTCCGTGCCTGAATGTATAGGATTGGCTTCATTCTTGAAGAGAATGACCTAGCAAGATTCGTCAAAGAAGAAGTATCGGAACCTGCCGATGCTGCAGAAAAGGCAAAGCATCAAAAGGACACAATAAGGGCCAAAAGAACCATTGCAGATTCAATCAAAGACCACCTGATTCCTTATGTGTCATCTAAGAAGACTTCGAAATAAATGTTTGATGCCTTGACCAGACGATATGAAGGAAAGAACATAAACCGGAAGATGAATCTTAGAACTCAACTGAAGAATACAAGGATGCAGAAAGGAGAAATGATTCAGGAATACTTCTCCAGAATCTCAGAATTCAAAGAACAGCTAGAAGCTATTGGAGATACCATAGACGAAGACGAACTCATAATGACGACCCTAAATGGTCTTACAAGACCTTGGGATGCTTTCATCCAAACAATATGTGCCAGAACGGAGAAACTGAAGTTTGATAGTCTATGGGAAGAATGCATCCAAGAAGAAACAAGAGTAGCGAATCCTGAAGCGTTACTAGCAAGAGATGATGATCAAGCCCTAGCTACTCACACCAAAGCAGGAAGGAAGAAACCCTACTTCCAAAAGGAGACTCATAAAGAGCCTCAACAGTCAAACAAATTCAATCATAAAGAATCTCTTCCAAGGAGATTTCAGAAGAAAGGAGAATGAAAGGAAAGGGACTACTCATCTGTACAATGCTATCATTGTGACAAGATGGGACACATTGCGAAGTTTTGTCCAGCCAGACGAGAAGAATACAAGAGAAAACATAAGAGGCTCCATGCCCATGTAGTCGAAGATGAAGAG
>ML776852.1:904193-934048 GCA_009831015.1 Picea engelmannii | reverse complement strand
GGCATTCCTTGAGAATGACGATGCTGCCGATGAAGAAAACTTCCGATGATTTATAGATACGCCAGTCAGTGTTCCAAGATGATATTGATGATGCTGTCCTCTCACCCACTTGATGCTGTTGATGATGTTGTCCTCTCTCTCTCTCACATGTTGCTGCTGAAGAATACCCTTCTTGTTAAGGGGGAGTGTTGAAATAATGTAACTGCAAAGAGTATTCTTATTATTATTGATATATTATTCATAGGATCAATCCCCATTGTGGATTGATCATGTCGGTTATTGTAATAGGACCAAATCCCCTTTTGTGGATTGGTCAAAAGACAATTGTAATAGGCAGAATAGGAAGTCGGCCCCAGCAGATATTAAAGAGGCCCAGAAATATAATAAAGGTGGGTTTACCAACCCAGTTTGAGAAGTCAGCCCTGCCAGTGAAGAGACACTTCACACGTGCCAGACTTGTATAAATAAAGAGGCCAACGCCTCACTTAGACACACAACTCACTTGCTCATTTTGAGAGACAAGTTAAGATCTGTGGCTGGAGAAAAAGGAGAGAGAGAGTGGCGCATATCTGGGAGAGGACTTTCTGTATTAGCTTAAGAGATCTCTTGGCATTGTTTTGGCTATCTATATTAAGGAAGTTTTGCTGGGTTTTCTTCCCCTAGAAGGTTTCCCAAGATAAATGATGCGTCTCTTGTGATTGTGTATTTCTCAGTGATCTTGGATTATGCTATTGTTATCTAATGAAATGCAAACATCTATAATAATGGCTTAAACATTAACAATGTCGAGAGAAGTACCCAGGATAGTTTTAACCAAGAGGATGGAGAGGATATTTAGACATGGGGAGGTAGCATATGCCGTAGAGTGCTTGATCACTACATGGAAGGATTTTGAGGGTCGACAACAGTATCATACAGGGATCATGAATTTGTTGGGACGACATCTGCAAGTTTTTGGGTCGATTCAACCAGGGGAACCACTTGACAGGGGATTTGAGCACACCATTGAGTTGGAGGAGGGGGCCAAACCTATGATCACACCCCCCTATCGTCATCCTAGGAGGTTCAAGGATGAGATAGAGAAAGCAATCAAGGAATTGCTAGTGATGGGACACATTAGACCGAGCAACAACCCATTCGCCTCTTCAATTGTCTTTTTTCTTAAGAAGGATGGCACCATGAGGATGTGCATTGATTACCGGGCCTTGAACAAGAAAACCATCAAGAACCGGTATCCTATCCCGCGCATTGATGAATTGATGGATGAACTACATGGGGCAGTTTTCTTCTGAAAGATTGATCTATGCTCTGGGTATCATCATATCAACATTCGAGAGACGAACATAGAGAAGACGACATTTCGATGTCACTTTGGACATTTTGAGTTCCTGGTTATGCCAATCGGGCTAACCAATGCACCAGCTACATTCCAGTCTTGCATTAACCACGTATTCAGGGATCAGTTGAGGAAATCAGTCTTGGTTTTCTTAGACGACATCTTGGTTTACAACGAGACATGGTGAGAGCATATGAGGCACCTGGATGAGGTATTGAGCATCATGGAGGCGCTGTCATTATACACCAAAGAGTTCAAGTGTGACATTTTGAGTTCCTGGTTATGCCATTTGGGCTAACCAATGCACCCGCTACATTCCAGTCGTGCATGAACCACATATTCAGGGATCAGTTTAGGAAATCAGTCTTGGTTTTCTTTGTCGACATCTTGGTCTACAGCAAGACATGGCAAGAGCATATGAGGCACCTGGATGAGGTATTGAGCATCATGGAGGCGCAGTCATTATATGTCAAAGAGTCCAAGTGTGAGTTCGGTATGACCGAGTACTTTACTTGGGCCACATCATCAGTGCACAGGGGGTACAGGTGCACCAGGAGAAGATCAGGGCCATTCTGGATTGGCTAACGCCCAAGAACGTGACAGGGTTGAGGAGTTTCTTCGGGCTGTGCAGCTATTACAGGCAGTTTGTTTGGGGTTTTTCTCAGCTCGGAGCACCGCTGACGGTTATTACCAATCATGGGGCTTTCATCTGGATTGAGGGGTCACGGAAAGCCTTTGATCACATGAAGGAAGTCATGGGCACTTGTCCAGTGTTGGCATTACCAGACTTCACCTTGCCATTTGTACTAGAGTGTGACGCATCCGGCGAGGGTATCGGGGCAGTTTTGATGCAGGGAGGACACCCCATTGTATTCGAGTGCAGGAAGCTCAGTCAGGCCGAGAGGTTGTACTCCATTTATGACAAGGAAATGCTGGCAATCATGCATGCCTTGACCAAATTCAGACAATATTTGGTGGGCAACAAATTCATGGTCAAGACAGATCACAACAACTTGAAGTATTTCCTTGAGCAGAAGGACCTCATTGAGCGCCAGTAGAAATGGGTGACGAAGGTACAGGCATTCGAATTCAGAGTATGTCAAGGGGAAAAAGAACATCGTGGCTGATGCACTATCGAGGAGACCTGCGACATGTTCTTTGGTGGAGATTTCAAAAGAATGGAATTTCCACTTGTTAGTGGAATATTCCAAGAACAAGTTCGCTTGGGAGGTTATGGATGGGCAGATACAGGATGACAGGTATAGGGTCATTGATGATGTCATATTCTACAAGGACAAAGTCTACTTGGTGCTAGATTCGGGGCTCAAGAGGAAGATCCTCACAACAGTTCACGATTCACCACTAGCAGGCCACCAGGGTTTTTTCAAAACCTACAGACAGATCAGGGAGAAGTTCTCATAGAAGGGCCTCAAACACGACGTTATGAGACATGTCAGTGAGTGTGTGACTTGCCAGCAGAATAAGTCAGAGCATGCTCTTCCAACAGGGCTACTTCAGCCACTCCCCATTCTAGAGAAGAAATGGGAGAGTATATCGATGGACTTCATCGCAGGCCTACCCAAGGTCCTAGGTAAGGACTGTATATATGTAGTGGTCGACAGATTGACCAAGTTTGCTCACTTCTATGCCATACCGACAGAGTACAACGCAGTTTAGGTAGCCGAGCTATTCTTTCGGGAGGTCTTTAGATTTCATGGGTTGCCGAGGAACATCGTCAGTGACAGGGACAGTCGGTTCATGGGGACATTCTGGAGAGAGTTGTTTTGGTTGGTGGGGACAAAGATGACATCCAACACTAGCTATCACCCTGAGACAGATGGGCAGACCGAGATTGTCAACAAGTGGGTTGAAGGATATTTGAGGAACTATGTAGGTGGGCAACATAGAACATGGGTCAAGTGGCTACATTTAGGAGAGCATTGCTACAACACCACTTTCCACATGTCCATTGGTATGACACCCTTCCAAGCATTGTACGGATATTATGCTCCCACTTTGTTAGACTTGGCTTTCGGGGAGAGCAGAGCTCCCAAGGCCAAAGATTGGATCATAGAGAGTTAGGAGATTCTCAAGTTGCTGAAAGAGAACCTGCAGATGACACAGAACCGACAGAAGATGAGTGCGGACAGGCACAGGATAGAGCTCAACTTTGAGGTTGGGTATTTGGTTTTCTTGAGATTCCAACCTTACAGATAGTCATCTCTGAAGAAGAGTGGGGCCGAGAAGCTCAAGCCCAGATTTTATGGCCCTAACAGGATCATACATTGAGTAGGCGAGGTTGCTTATGAGCTAGAGCTTCCAAAGGGGAGCAAGATCCATAACATGTTTCACGTATCTTGCCTAAAAAAGATAGTGAGACAATTCATTAGCACATCAGAGGATCTTCCCCCATTGGATGAGGAGGGACAGTTGGAGTTAGTTCCGAAGGAGGTTTTGGAGTTCCGGGAGCGGAAACTGAGGAGCATGTTCATCAGAGAGTGTTTGATCAGATGGAGAGGGCTTCTAGTAGAGGACACTACTTGGGAGAGCGAGCATGTGTTGTAGCACCCGAGATTGGTATTGCTTGAGGACAAGTAATTTCGGGAAGGGAGGACTGAAATGTCCCTTTCCAAATAGGAGCTCCAGAGAGGAGGCTTAATGGTCTAAACTGCCCTGTTAGATTATAGCTAGGGCTAGAAAAAGGGGTAAACAGGGTTACTAGAGGTCACTCCAGTCAAAGGTGTTATGTTCGGAAAGTGACATTGAGCTAAAAATGGTTAAAAGCGCTTTTAAGTCAATATGAGTTAAAAATAGAATAGACGAGCTAAAATTAGAAGTCAACAACGAATTAGGGTTTAGAAAAGCTATAAGAGAAGGGTCAGTGACCTAATTCATCATTATGTAGATTTTGACTTGTCATTGAGGAGAGAGGCGCATCTCAGGAGAGATAGTTCAGTGGATTCCAGGAGGAAGACACCAGTTGGATGATTTCGGTGTTGAGAGACACACCCTAGTCACCGGGAAGATCACACAGGTCTTCCATCATTCTTCAACAACAGTTACACAGGTTCCAGCAGCAAGGGCACACTTATCCAGGGTGAGGGCGTAGCTTCTAAGGTGGTTTAGTGGATCAACTTGTCCCATCCAGGGAGAGTTCAGAGATTCCCCTCCAACCCAGTTGAGAGGAAGGCAAGGTGCATCTTTCGCTTGGTTCCTCGTCAGATTCCAACGAAGGAATCATCTAGGGCGCATTTTCCAGATTTGGGAGTGCGACACTTTTGGCAGACACATTCGAGGTTCTTGAGTGATCATGTAATGTCCCTTTCCAAATAGAAGTTCCAGAGAGGTGGCTTAATGGTCTAAACCGCCCCGTTAGAATATAGTCAGGGCCAGAAAAGGGGTAAACAGGGTTACTAGAGGTCACTCCAGTCAAAGGTGTTATGTTCGGAAAGTGACATTGAGCTAAAAGTGGTTAAAAGTGCTTTTAAGGCATTATGAGCTAAAAATAGAGTTGACAAGCTAAATTTGGAAGTCAACAACTAATTAGGGTTTCAACAGTGATTTAGGGTTTAGAAAAGTTATAAGAGAATGGTCAGTGACCTAATTCATGATTATGCAGATTATGACTTGTCATTGAGGAGAGAGGTGTTGAGATTTGAGTACCTTGGAAAGTGGTCCCCATGTGCTTATGAGTCTCTAAGCACAAAGGGGGAAGACTATTACGCTTGTACGTTACTTTATGATTCTAATTTCACTTTGACTTAGGAGTTTTAAGTCATAAGTGAAATATGTCACTTAAGTCATAAAGTGACAATTAATTCACAATGTGGGTGAATTAATAGACATAAAGCAACTACGGAAAGTGGGTTTCCTTAGTGAGATTATTGGAGTTGATCTCACCCATTGATTAGACTTGGCTAGATCTAATCTAGGCCATTGACCTTTAAGGTTGGCATGAGGAGGCTAAAGAGAGGGTAAAAGATATTTTTGAGACTCATTCTTCACTTGAGAGTTTTGGAGAAGAGTAGAGGGGCGCAAATCTTGAGGAGAAGGAGGGCGCACTTCATGAGGGTTTGAGTAAAACCCTTGAGAGCTTGAGGAGAAGCTTGTGGTTAGTTTGAGCTTGCATGGAGAGCATTTCCATGGAGCCATAGCTTCCATTTCTGAGAGGGAGCATTTTCATGGATGAGGGGCGCATCTTGAGGAGGAGGGCGCTTTCTGTTTCCATCATTTGCTCATCAGAGGAGGAGGACTTGTCAGATTGAGATGAGATCTGATGCATAGGGAGAGGAGAGCGTTGCACCTCGAAGCGAGCTTCCAAAATCCAGAAGCGCGCTTTCAGATTTCGGAATCTTGCTCCAAAGCTTGATTCCTCAACGATTCTGCCATGCTCCCCGAGCACTTCATGTAGGGCCCACATGCTTCCATGCTAAAGAGAGAAATTACTCATTTTTTTCAATTTTTGAGTTGAGTTAGAGTGTGGGGTGTGGTTAGGGGAAAGTGAGGAGGGAATAAAAGATATTTCCCCCCTCTGATTTCCTCATTGTTTCTATTTGTGTTTGCTTGAGCTTGGAGGAGCAAAGAGGAGCTTGGAGGAGCTTGAAGAAGAGAACAAAGAGGAAGTTGGAGGAGATAGCAAAGAGGAGTTTGAATGTAATGTCCCCAAGGCCGAGCCCTGATGTAAAGCTTGCATTATGAATTGTAAGTATGTTTTATTAGGCTGGTGAGCCAAGTTTATATAAGCTGGGGGCTTATGTGATTATTAGGCCAGGGAGCCTAAGTGTTGAAGGCCAAGAGCCTGCTTTTATATATGTAATCCTGCAGAGCATTAATAAAAATATAAACACCGCCGCGTGCAGGCCGACACGATGAATGAGTGATGGGGGATTAAGCATACACAGAGTGGGCAAGGGATTAGGGGCTGGAAGGTGGGAAAAGGGGCTAAGTGTTGAGCCTAGGGGCTTAAGCCTTGGGAATAATATTTTAATATTATTCCAAAAGATATGTGCATTATATGTTTTAACCTAAGTCCTTTTGGAAGGACATGTGATTTTCCAAATGGTGGGAGGAACGCATGCTGAAGGAACGTATGCAGTCGCATGGGTGACAAGTGTCAACCTTGGCGCATGCAATAAAAGGCTGAGACGAGCTGTGTTGGGGGGTTCCTCCTCCATTCGACCCTGGACTGTCCTGAGCGTGAACCATGTGACCTCTGCAAGAGACCCTCGTGCAATTTTGAAACGGGGGAAAAGCCTGTGTTTGTTCTGAAGAGCTAGTACACCTCTGTTCGGAGCCGTGGAGTCTGTGTCGACCCCTGCGGGAATTGCTGGTCGCGCAATCCCGAACCCATAGCCGTGGGACTATGTTGTAATGGCAGTGAAAACTGCTGAATCGAGCGGTGATAGGAGTTTCTCTTTCATTGGACCCGATCTGCTGAACGGTATGTCTGACCCGACCTCTGTAAGAGTATACCCCGTACACCCTTTGAACCAAGAGCCGCAGTGTTGATTCGCGGAGAGCCTGTGTCAAATTCGGAAAGTCGATGCATCCTTTGTCTGACAGAGCGAGCCTGTGCGTGGAGTCTCTGTCTCGAAGCCGTGACCGTCTGACCATCCTGTGATTGCTGAACCAGTTTGGGAAAGCCTGTGTCTATTTTCCCCGTGGGTTGTTGTGGCCACGCAGTACTGGACTGCGTGTGGCTTGTTGGCCTGTGAGTGATTCTCTCCAGGTGAGAGAGTGCGCAGAGGAAGGAGAGAACTCCTGGAAGGAACCCTGTAACTGCCACAGAGCTCAGAGACTTCCGGTCCGGTTTGTTGCTGTAACCCAAGGCAAGGGAGGTTAGCAGTCGAAGGACTGTCTAGGTGACAGAGAAGGTGTATACTCCTGGGGTGGAACAGGCATGTGGGGAAGGAGCGTCTGTGGGTAGTGAGCATGAGTGGTTCCTGGGAGTGAATTCCTTCCTTGTGACTGTGTGTTTTCCCGGTAACCTCAACCTAGCCTAGGATTCCTTGCCTTGGGGTGGAGCTTAGTCCCAGTTCGGGGGTGACCCACTGCTGAGCTGATGAGCAGTGCGGTCTAAGGCTGGGAGGTTCGTGGAAGGCCTGCACTTGGTTGGTGGAACTGCCACTGTTTCAAAGATAAGTACCAGATGATGCTTTAATTATGTTTTTGTATCTCAGTGTATTATAATTATCATGTATTCTGCTATGCATTTGGATTAATGTTATTGCCATGGATTATTTATGTTAGTAATAATTCTTATGCTTACTCTGAGCTTAAATGTATTTATTTTCTTAAACGCATGTGGATTATATAATGCCTGCATGAGTTATGTAAAAGGTGTGTACAGATTGGTAACAAAGAGCGATAAAAGCCTTGGCAATAAAAATGTGTGCTACAATTTGGTATCAGAGCCAAGGTTTCGACGCTGAGCCTAGATGGGCCAGTTGAGTGGTCTTTGGACCGAGGGTGTGAGGAGAAATTGTGTCTGGAGGACCAATTTCGGACCCTGGATTGCTCCGGAGTGTCAAGGAGTTACTTGACCGTGGTTACGAGCTCAGGAGGTATAGCGGTGTTATGAAACTGTAGCCAGTGTGGTATAAGTCCACAGGGAGAGAGGACTCCACACCAGAAGTGCTGGAGCCTTAGGATCTGTTCGGGAGGGAAGGTGAACCCTCGTGACCGTCAGATTTGGAAAGTGTGCGTAGGGTTTAATGCCCTTTGAAGTTGCACAGGAGTGTGGAAATCGCGATATGCGAAATCCCGAATTAGTCAGGATCGTCCATCAGAAAGGACGCGTGGAAAGCGATCAGCCTTTTGCTGACGCGTAACTTGAATTGGTCAAGGGTGAGTTCATGAAGATTCACGAAACGTGAATTCACGTTTGGATCACAACCGTCGATCTAAGCGAGATCTGGACCATTGATTGTCCAGGAAGAAATCGTCATTTCGGGAGATGGGAAGTGAGGAGAGGTGAACACCTCTAAAACCCGAAACCCCGAAATTCCCGAAACGATCTACACCGTAGATCGTAGGAGAGGACTTGACATCGGATCAGGTGTAAGATTAGACCGTAATTTGGGATTTCAGTAAACGGAAGTTCGAGATGTGGGATGCACGAATTCCCAATGCCCGAAACCCAGAAACGCCAAAAAGATCTGCGCCGTAGATTTGAGAGGGAGTCTAACCGTTGGATTTCGCTTGGAATGGACGTGGTTGCATGGATGTGTACCACGTGCCAGAGAGTTGAGAAGATAGGCGAGAGTGGTGGGACCCGATGACGTCACCGAGGGTGACGTGGACCCTCCTGAACGTGCCACATGCCACTGTGGTGAAAGGCGACAGCTGTGCTGTGGTTCGGAGAATAAAGTAATTCGCGATTTCAGAATTTGCAAAGGAGGAGCACGAAGGCTCAACACTCCAACTCACGAAGTTACGAGTTGGCGAAGAAGTGCTAGCACTTAGCCCTAGCCTACGATCATGTGTAGTAGGCGCTAGCGAGGAGGGAGCCATACCCATATCGCATCTCGGGTATCGGCATTTGGAGGAAATGAGTCGAGGGTCTTCGACTCACGAACTCGCGAGATCGCGCGTTGCGAAAGGTGACTTTGGTTACGAGGGTTTAACTATTGGATCTTCATGGATCGAGATTCCGAAGTCCTGAACTCCCGAAAAGTACAGAGCCGAGTAGAGCTCGGAAAAGTTGTGAAATTGAAACATTTTCTTAAAATCGATTGTTATGAAAGATGAGGAATTGTCAAGAAACGAAGGCCTGACAAATTCTAATCGTCTACGCATTTGTATTGCAGAAGGTTGACGAGTGCCAGAACTGATTTGAATTGCCACAAAGTGCAAAGAAATGGAAGAGACACATAATGCTTCCAGTTCAGAAAACGAAGCTCAGAAGAGATAGCATGGAACTTTTGGTATGTAGAGTGCGCATATCCAGCGCAAGGAGTGCTTATAGAGGGAACTTGTTTTAAGCTCAAAAGACTCCAGGAGACGAGCGTAGAGGGTGCCAGGAGTACACTAGAAAGTCTTTTGGAAAACATTGAAGGGTCGAGTCCCTTTGAGACTGAATAAGTTAAAAGCTCAGGGGGAAACAGTGCAAGTTCTCACATAGAGCGCAAGTGTGCGGCAAGGTGAAGTTAAAATTTCACTAACTGAAGCTCGGAAGGGAAAACACCATCGAAGCCTTAGAATTATTTGAAATCCTTCAAGTTAGGGAGGAAGTCGAGTCCAGAAGAATGGACGCCAAGATATTTGGAAAGAAGCCCTTGAGAAGCAGAGTGAAACGGTCAGAATTCTCCGTGGAGAACTCGCGAAATCGCGAGGGCTGTAAGATAACTGGAAGTTGCAAGGTGGTTAGTGGATGGAGAAACTCGCCACCCTAGGATCCAGAATAAAAGTGGGTCGTTGATCGTGGTTGGTTTGAACCATTGGATCATTTCGTGAATTCAGGGATCGTGAACTTGGAGCGCAGGTCAAATTCTTGGTCACTCCAAATCCCGAATCGCGAAAAGAGATTGACAAGGATAGAATCAGACAGTGGAGCGCTTCCAGGAAGAAGTGTTGAAAACCCGTGAGCCGTCGGATCCATCCAACTGCGAGAAGGATATCGTTAAGAGTCATTCAGTACTCGAAGTCTCACGGGAGGTATTGAACCGTCGATCTCAGGGAAGATCAAACCGTTGATTCCTTTCATCGGGAATTCAAAGAATTGAAAGTTGGGAGAACAGAGGAAGTTGTTCTCGAAAATCCTGAAACGTGAACTTACGATTCGCGAGGAAAGATCTAGACCATTGAATCACGATGAGTGTCAGGTGTTGATCTGATGCACTTGAATTTCATGAAGATGGAAGTTGAAAAAGGGAAGAGAACTACTTTCTAATTTCGCGAACCGCGAAGTCTCGATTCATGAGAAAAAGGATCCACACCGTTGGATTACGACGAGCTTTGAGTCGTTGGATCTGACTCACGTAGATTTCGGAAAACTAGAGACCGGAAGAAAAGAAGGGGAAACTATTTTTTGAAACCCCGAAACGCAAATTGTCGATTCGCAAGGAATTGACCGTGACCGTCGAACCCGGAAAGCTGTGGACCTTTGATCTGAGGCAACAGGGGTTCGGGAGTTCGGATCTCGGGAGAAAGGAGGAGAGCTAGTCCTCGAAGTTCGCAAAGGGTAAAGTCCCGTAGCGCTCGGAAGTTGGTGCCCCAGATCATAGTTAGAGGTCACACCGGTGGAAGTTAAAGGAAGAGCTAGCACGCGCTAGACTCTTGTTTCGGATTTCGGGGATAGAGAGAGTCGAGGGTGACTCATATAGAAACACCCGATACGCGAAATCCTGAAACGCCTTTTGGATAGGCGCGTGGTCATAGCCAGTGGTCATAGTCATGTGCATTAGCCACTCCCCTAGCTAATGCACATCGATAAGACAGTACCTTCCTAGAAAGGCTTGTTGCCATGGGGCATAATTACCAACTACCCTTGAAAGTGCCTGACTAGGGGGTTGAGAACCATGAAATAGGTGCCTTCTACCCATAGTTGCACAATAATTTGTTCCAACTACTGACTTCTGAGGGACTGGCTCTGCAGTTCCCATATCCCAAGGAACTTTGGAACGGTTAGAGAACATTTCCTTTTGGCAAGGAATGGCATTGGGAATGTTCCCAATGTTCTTGGTCAGTTTCTAGCTCAAAAAGGAGTTTTCTGGGAACTTCTTGGTGTTCTTGAGGCATGTGGGGTCCCAACAATCACCAAATAGGCATGTAGCAGGCTTGTTTTGGCACCAACTCAGTGAAGAGTGGGCTCTCATGGGGCCAACTTGGCTAATAAACCCCAAAACCAGTAAAGCAACAGAACAAATGAAAAAAGCCCAACCCTATGCTTATAAAAACAAAAATGCCCCCTTTTGACCGCCTATTCAACTAGGGGGCAACTCCATGTACCATGAAGATATGCATCATCAGATGCAAATAAGTTGAAGACTTTTTGGTTCTACACGACATTTTTTGCTCCAGCACACAGTTTTGTAAGCGAGATTTCTGCCCCCCTGCGTGGGTTAATATTGTAATAGGTCTACATGGATCATAGTTAGGTCAGTTGCCTTAGGATTTCTTCATTAGGAGAGTTCCTTTCACTGAGTGTTTTTTATCCTCATGAGGTTGATTTGGCCTAACCAGCCTTATTAATCTCCCTTGAGTTTTTCACTCCCACTAGCAATAAATCCTCCAAAGTGGTGAAAGGCATTCTAATGAAGTCATTCTCTAGTAGCTAGTGTTTAGGAATGATGTAAATGACCATGTAAGACAACACACGAAGTTTTGTGATTTTTAGTCGAGTCGAGATAGTTTTTTTTTTAATTAATTAATTTTTCCTAAGGTTGGGAATTAAATTAATTAATTAATTAATTCTGGATAATTAATGTAAAACTTAGGTCCCTGGGCTTTTGATAGGGGTATTTGTACTAAAAAAAAAGGTAATGAGACTTGAGACCCCATACACCCTTGGACCAAGTTTCAACTCATTCAGACAAGTTTTGTTCGGGTTTTGTCCACTTAGGAGTCTTAGTCAGATAAAAGCAATTTTAATTGCTAAACCCAAGACATGGGAAAATGTCATTTTTGTAATAATTGGTCAAATAAGGTAAAGTAAAAGTGAAAATTGATGAGAGGGACCCCACTTAACCTTTCCTAACCTTTACCCACTATTTACCCACTCATTTAATTAAATCCCCCTTGGGATTTGCACCCCCATGTAGGGAATGCATCCCCCTTCCCACATGAGATTTGGAAATTCCCTCAAATTGGAGCGTGGGTCCCTTCTTCCACATGTGCGCCTTTCCTATGCTTACACCTCACCTTGGGAGTGTGTCACACACACTCCCCCACACCCTTACTTACTATTTCCTAATCGTCACGCATTTCCCTTGAGACTCACGCTTTTCCTCTTTGGAAAGTGGAAACATCAAGCTTTAAATTGGAATTTACTTGGAAGGAAAGCGTGGGCCCGTCCTTCAACCAATACGCATTTCTTGCCTTGCTTTCTCACCCTCCATCTCATCCACTTACCATTTCCCTTCAACCTAAAAGCTCATGCCCTCATTGGTTGATTTTCCTCATTGAGTTGTCATTTCCCTTGGATGTTTGACACTTGTCAAAGATCCAAGAGGGGTCTCCTTAGCCTCTCATGCTATTTAAGAGACCTCTCACTCCCTCATTATTCACCATTCTTCACAGTATTGTTATGCTACCAAATTCTCTCCATCTCCCTCTCTCTTTCTCTCATTATTGTCATCTTGCTTCACTGGTTTTTGTTCTTGAAGAGCTTGGAGCAACTTTGTTGCTACAACCTCTTCCCATTGGATAATAGAGAAATAGCTTTGGAGGAATTGTGGTGTTCAATATTTGTCTGGACGTGCCACCTATCTATTGTGAGGTGATATCATTTTTGAATCTTTTATGTATTGATCAATAGTTGCTCAAGTAAATTAGTTTACTAGGCTAGGTGAGGCAATAGTGTAGTTGCCCATCTATATGTTTTGTATATGCATATAATATAAACTGTGTTGTATTATTTGTGCATGAAAGATATTATCTGTTGTTTCATCTCACATTTGGTTTAAGTTTTGCAGATCATCTCTAAGGAGTTGTTGGGATAGGTTCAAGGACGAATCTACCCTCATCTTCACTTAAACTTCACAAGCATTTTCTGTTCTTCTTCCTCCTTCTATCATATTCGGTTTTTGGTATCTAACTTGCTTAGATAGGTCAATTTAATCAATATTTATTTCTGGTTTTTACATGTGGTGAATTTCTGTTGAAAAATATAAATTTCATAACTTTGTTGAGTGTGTTGCAGCACAAATCAACAAGCAATAGCTTGCTGATTTTTGCAGGTTCTCGCTAGGCTAAGGGTACATGCTGCCCAAATTCAAGCACAACACACATCCGAATACCTCCTTTCAAAAGTGGTAACAGTTTCTCTTCTTCCTCTTCATCTTAACACTGTAAGCAAGCCCAAAGGAATGTACCCAAGTGGCTTGCCTTCTTCATTTCAGTTTTTTCTTTGGAAGCCTTAGATTAGTTTTCTTTTCGGTTTTGCCTTCTTCATTTCAGTTTTTTCTTTGGAAGCCTTAGATTAGTTTTCTTTTCGGTTTTTCTTGCATAGTTTAACTAGTTTGGTTGATGATATCTACATGCATGCGTAAAGGATAAAATAGTCTAGAGTATATGTCACACCTAAATGCTAGTTTAGAGCTCGTGGAGGCATAGTGGATCTTTTGCTTCCGTCATTTCTTTGCATGCAAATCACTTATTGTTTCAGCTTTTAATTCTAACACATGCATGCAAACATTGATATCTTAAAGGCTTAATTTACCGCATTCCATTTCGCAAGTTATTTTCGGTCTTTTACATTTCACATGCAATAATCTCACTAAAGAAATTAACTTGCAATCTTGTCCTGTAAAGGCCTCAGCCTTCACAATCGTCATTTTCAGTATCACAAGCATTTTCAGTTCTTAACATTTACATGCGATACCTTCATAACTTAAGGACTTAACTTGCAATTTCACGGTTTAAGGGTTCACACTCATATCTTTCAGTTTCAGTACTTTGGCACTTTTTGAGCAAGCTACAAGCACTCAAACACTTTTCAACACTTAGCTCATAGGTTTAATAATCAATTTATTAGACTTAATAGGACACCATTACCAACCATCTTCGCCATTTAAAACAAGGTCGGAGGAAGGCAATAGAAGGTGCTAGGCCGGGGACGATCTCACGACGCGCAACGTCCTTTCCAGAAGTACTCTGATCTTAGGACTGACCTGTGAAGCTAGGGTGGGCCTCATTGCCTAACTTCTTGAGCATCCAACAATCACTTGGTAATTGGGGGAGGAAAGTTTTGGGTTGACACCTAGATAGGATTAAAATAAATATCACTTAATCACTTAACTCAATCTTTGGTCTACACAATTGGCGATTTACATTTCACACTTGCAAGCATTTAGATCTTGTCTTTATATTTACACGCAAGTCAATTTATATGTTCTAGAGTAATTATCTAAGTGGTTACATCTAATATCTAGGCACTTTACTTTTCAGGCTTTTCATCTATCTTGTATTTGTGGTGTGATCCTTCAAGAAGTTGCACATCCACCTGGAGGCACTCTCTTGACTAGGTCTTGAGTGCTTTGCGTCTTTATGCCATTGATAAGTAGTCCAATAGAGCTCTATCTATTGTGAGCATGCTTGGCTTGATGTGTTGATGGTTACTTCATTTTGAATATCTTTATTCCCTACACATTCCAAGCAACTTGTTAGTATTATATATCTTGTATCTAGTTTAGTCTAACTCTGTATATCTGATATATTCTTTCTGTATCTTTGTATCTAGTTGTATCTATCTTGTTGTAACATTTGTAAACTTGTAACTATTTTGTAATCTATCTCCCTTTAATCTAGTTGACCCAAGTTGCACATCCACCTGGAGGCACTCTCTTGACTAGGTCTTGAGTGCTTTGCGTCTTTATGCCATTGATAAGTAGTCCAATAGAGCTCTATCTATTGTGAGCATGCTTGGCTTGATGTGTTGATGGTTACTTCATTTTGAATATCTTTATTCCCTACACATTCCAAGCAACTTGTTAGTATTATATATCTTGTATCTAGTTTAGTCTAACTCTGTATATCTGATATATTCTTTCTATATCTTTGTATCTAGTTGTATCTATCTTGTTGTAACATTTGTAAACTTGTAACTATTTTGTAATCTATCTCCCTTTAATCTAGTTGACCCCTTGCCCAATCTTAGGCACTAGTCTTAGTTGTCCTAGGAAAATGTCTTGACTGTCATACTTAACTGTTGCATCCTGCATTTGCTGCTTGACATCATAGGCTAGATTCCCCCCTGACCATATAACTAATTAAAACCAACTCCTAGAACTTAACTCTAAATTTCATCTAGTAACTAGGGTCTACCCCCCTTGGCTTCTCTAGGAGTTAGCCTAGACGGAAGAGGTTCAAGTCAAAGTGACAGTGTGGACTTTGAACCTAGGTATTGTGCCTCCGGGGGCACACTAAGTGAGGAGGACTTAGCTCACGTTTGCAAGTGTGTATAAGGACGGCAACACCCCCCTTCAAATTTCATGCATGTATCATGTATCATTTACCTTGTTATTTTGAGTTTATTTTCATTTTGCTTTACAGGATTTTGTTCTTTTAGTAATGGAGGGAGAGTGTTGAACACAACCGCTTGCTACAGGATGTGACAAACTTCAATACTGGAAATGGTGGTTAAGAGGGATGACTATGAAATTGTTGTTGCCATCATTTTAAGGGTACCTACAATAGAATAGTTCATCATCTTTTGGGCAAACTTGGGCATGCAGTGAAGCCATGCACCTGCTCACTGGAACAAGGAAATCAAATCCTTCAAGCATTTCTTGAGGGAGAAATTCATAATTAAAAATGTAGATCGCCGAACATATAATATGGGCATTTTGTCAGTTTAGAGTCTGGACTATATACTATCTTGTCCATTTTTCCATTTTGGACTATGTACTTATAGTGCTTCCATTTTAGTCTTTAGTTTTACTTTTTGATATTTATGGAATCGTGAATTGTCATTGGTATTTATCATGTTTAACTTTTAAAATTCCTAAGTAACGTCTTTTGGGAATTGAAAATTTTTTGGAGAATTATTTTTTTTTCTTCTCCTTTTTTGAATTTTCCATTCCGTGGAAATTTGGGGGGAGCTTCTAGCCGTTCCAAAAACCTTTACCCCCTACCTCCCATCCCGGCTTTCTGGATACTAGTGCAACATTGCTTTTAACTCTAAAGTGGTCCCTTTTTCTTTTATCAAAAGAATCGTTAGTCATTTTAAACTCCACGTTAGCAACTTGTGCATCCAAAATTAATTTTTTTCTGTTAGCAGTTGCACTGTAACATTGGTTTCTTAATTTTAGTGAATAAGATCCAACATGGGTTGTTGTGGATGAATTTACAACTCAGTCCAAAGGCATTAAGTGATGGTGAACACCCTTATTTTGGCATCCATAATATATACTAGAGAGCCTAAATTTTATGTGTGTGTGTGTGTGTGTGTTTAAATTATGGAAGTTACTGACATGATTTCAAGGATTATAGAAGGCAATTTGGTACAGTTTCTCCTGGTTTTGGTGTTATTCTTACTTCTGTTTTTTCAAGATTTTGTTAATTATTTCTTTAAATTATATATGCCAGGACAACCCTAGGGACGTGAGCAATGGGAATGCTGTTCTGTTATTTTATTTGTTGCACACACACACATAGTTTGTGTAACTAATGATAGGTTTAATGTTAAGAAAATTTTCTTCTGATGCTAATCTTGCATGCAATAAAATAGCTGAAATTCCTACTCTTTAGTGAAGCAAAGTACCAGAACAGTGATAGTCAGAGTTTTCATACTTTAATATGGTATAAACAAAATAAAGGCCTTTGTTTCCACTTCAACTGTTACAAGCTGATCTAAGTAATAAAGTCATTTTTATTTGGTTTGTGCAAATCTGCAAGTTGCAACTAAAAATATTTTTAATTTGAAGATTCTGTCCATATACATGAAACAGAGAATCATAATAGTCACACTAATGTTCCCATGCGCGTACAGGCTTTAGACAAGATGGAGGCACTTGTTACTGTTGCAATGGTTACAAGCAAGCTCATAGCAGATGAGGCAGATCAATCCATGGTATATACGTGTCTCATTCTTTTGAGACTCTCATGTTTATGTTTATGTTTTGTTGTTTAGCTTTATTTGCAGTAGTCCTGAGCACCAGCACTGGTGAGAATATTTGAAAATCCCCATTTCATGAATTTCAGTGATTGAAAAAGCATCAGATTTCATTTAATGTCTGATAAGCCCTGTATTTATTTATTTTCATTAAAGAGGCATGTTGACTTCTGTATATTGTCTCAATAATTTGAATTACCACCAAGGATGTTGTTTGGTAGTTAGTTTTATTACACTGATGGAAGACTCATTAGTGCACACGTTCAAAATCAGCCTCTTTTGGTCAGATGCAGAAGTAACATAAGATATGTTTTAATCTATTCTAGCCACTAATTTGCAGAATATTAAAGGATTTGGCACAGCAGAAATGACAGCTGTTGCAAAGCAGGCCAAGGATTACATATGCTCATCTATCCAGCTCGCATATGAACGAGTAAGCACTTGTGTGGAATTCCTGTTCCTAGCTTTTTAATGTGCCTTGGAGGTGCTTTTATAAGGAACCACCAATCTCAGATACACTATTTGAAATGTGTTAAGCCCTTTGTTTGCTGGCAGGCGTTAAATGCAGTGAATATAAAGATGGAAATAGAATCCAAACATCCTCTTGTATTGCTTGCAGAGGATGTCAAGGAAATAGTGATAAAGGATGAATCTTTATTTGCCCCTATTCTGTCACGTTGGAATCATCAAGCACTTGCAATTTCTGCCTCGCTTGTCCATGATATGTACCAAACAGAATTGGTAACTCTTCAGACTCTACTCAGGATTTGCTATTTTGAAAGGTTCTCAAGGTTAATGTAGATGGTGCTCCCTCTTTTTTCACATCTGCTTGCATGTTCTAGGCAGTATCTCTGTAATTCATATAGACTTTTAAATTTTAATGTTGTTAGTATTTGCTGTCTTTACCAATCTATGGCCTTTTATGACTGACCATCCAGAAATTGGCCACGACATTATAATTTTTTTTGTAGCCTATTTTGTCCTTTAGTGATCTATACATGTGGTTGATAGGATAAATATGATGTGACAATGAGATGTATTATGCTATTTACTTATTACATTACTGCAACTCTCCTTGATGCTAGCATGATGTGGATGCATTGCCAATATCATAGTTAACATCACATACAATATCATAGTTTACATTATAGTTAACTCTCGGGGACAGGTCCCTAGGTAGCATCACATACAATATGTTCCTTGAGATCAAAATAACATCCAGATAAACCTGTAAAATTTTTATCCATGTGTTTCTGGAAATATTGTTCATCAAGCACATAAACGTAGCTAGGGCATTGGATGCTCCAAAAGATAAAGTTGCATACTCATAGTGATTATATCTTCTCCAGAACACTCTCTTTTAGAAGTCTTCATCGTTAACTCTGATTTAACAGTAACTGGTTACTGGACCTTATGCCAATCTTTTTAAATACCTTAGCTCCCCATATCTGGTCAAACAAGCTATCAATTCTTGAAACAGAGTAGCAATCATTATGGTAGATTTATTGAGCTACATGCAATTTATACATATCCCCATTGCACTTCCCTCTAAGATAAAGAGAAGTAGTGCACCCCATAGTGACACATTGAGGCAAATGAGCCCTTTGTTCAAGTGTTCCTGTAGCTCCATCTTCAGCTCCATAAGTTCAGTTGATATTCAGTATGGCACTTTGGGATGGGAGAAGGTGATATGTTGTACAGGGATTTGTTAATATGATAGATTGATATTACAATCACACTTAGCATGGAAAGGCATATGGTGACATGATAAATCTTGATCTTATTATGTTTTAAGATTGACTTAGTTTGATGGAGCTTCCAAAGTTAACCAGGATAAACTGGAATTGGAGGTTTATAATACCTAGGGAGATCCAGATTTCATCTATGCACAAAATTTAGGAGAAGCTTCTAATATTATTGCTGAGGGAGTTGTTTCAAAGGAAAGTCTTAAGATAGTTATAAATCTACAAGTATGAAAACTTGGAAGGTGACTCAAAAAAAGTAATTTATGAGGTTATGAAGCCTGCTAATGAGCAATCTGAGTGTAAATGGAAGTTGGATGCTGTGATTCAAGAAATAAGAGAGTTAATAAATCTCTTTGCTATTTTTGATAGTATTCACTTCTGGCAGAATGCTAACCAAGTAGCAGGCAGACTTGCAAATATGGGTGTAAATGCCCCTATTGAGATCAAGTGGTGCATGCCGAGTGGGGCATATATTGCAAAACACCAAAGAAAATCTCTTGGAGCTTATTAATCATGATAAGGATTCATCAGCAGCAGATAATGCACTTAACGATTGAGCTGGGAAGACATATTAAGGAGACTAAATGTACAACAGAAGGTTCTTCAATCTTGTAACATTGTCATAGAACATCAGTTAGTCTATGAATAGTTGGTTCAACTGGTTATCTCTTTCCTACACTTATACATTGTAGAGAGTACAAGCTTATGATAGTCATTCCTGGCATTAAGTCTCTAGATGCTTGATGACCATGAATACCAGGAGAGGTTCTGTGCAGAGACCTCGACTGCCTACCTCTACCTGTCAGTCTCCCTTTTGTCCAGGCTTTTCTCCAGGAGACATTATCAAATGCATTATTGGTGATTCATTGTGATTGCAGAGGCTGTTCAGTTGACTTTCTCCTTCCATTGGGACCTCACTTGCTCTCTTTTCCCTGCTTTACAGGGGCATTGTTTACATTCTGATTGAGGGTTCATCCTCTCTTTTACATGCATTTCTGCAAACTTTTGCATACAAGTCTGCATTGTTGGTCATTGTCTACAGAGGAGATGCCCTAAGCACTCCCTGTTTGGCTATTAGTACTGGATGTGTTCTTGAGTATCATTGACCTCTCTTTGGTCACTAGTGGACACTGATACAATCTCTCTTTTTCTCTCTCCAAATTTATGTATGTTGAGCAAAGCTTATCTGGTTCAAGCGAGAGGGCTGATTGGTTTAGAAGTCAGGCCTGTGTCGTGTTGAAACCATGCTTACTTGATGACGATGTACTATACAATATATGATGATGATATAACTCTTTTGCTTGTCAAGAAAAGGCATAAACATAGTTTAAATTCTAATGCTCTTTCTGAGTTTAAACTCCCTTTCTTTTGACTTTTGTACAGAAACCTTTCCTTGATAAAATATCAGATCTTGATAAAATGTCAGATCTTACGGATGAGGTAGAAGCAGTTCTTTCAGCAGCAGATAGCCTAGAAGAGTATTTAAGGAGTATGGTCTCATCAGTGGGTGGAGAAGGTAACACTTACCAGCAACATTTGGTCCCTTATCAGGTAATTGACTTTTCAGCAGTGGAGAATCTGTCTCCCATTGGTAGATAACTTTTCCATAAAATCTAGGTCCTATCTAGTGCAAATGTTTCCTTAAAATTCAGGGCTTATCTAGTGTAAATTCTTAGTCTAATTAGTAATGCCTAAGAATCTAAGTTCTTGAAAGATACATGTAATTTCTGTCTTACCGAATAATTGGAATTGGTGTTTAAAGCTGGAGGCAGTTGCAGGCAACCTTGTTATGCAGTGGGTTGAATCAAAGGTTAAACGAGTAAGTGATTGTGTCCAGCAATCAATCTTGGATGAGGTAAAACTTCTTTCTTTCAGACTTGAAAAAATGATAAGATATAGCAGATAAATTTAGAAACACCTATTACATTTCAAGTATTGACAAACACGTGTTTTTCACTCCTAAATTTGAAAAGAGGCACAGTAGATAGCTTTGGACACACCTATTACATTTCAAATAATGCTTATTTTCATTGATTGTATAGTATATAGCAATGGTCAACTTGATGATGTAACCCTTCAACTTAATGACATATTAGTGGGTTCTGCACCGATTGAATTCTTTTTAGGATTTTAGCAAACTTTAACCTTTTCTTTTGAATAGAAGAAGAATTCAAATGGGCTTGCTACCATAACTTGAATTAATCTGACTAATACATGTACTAGTTTTCATGGAGAGCTACATTTTTTCTTATAATAGGAGACAGCTTGCAGTATATATAAGCATCTTGATTTTGACTTGAGTCAACATGTCATTGATTGTTTTTGTTCCCTAGGATTGGACACCGATATCAGCAAAGCTACGGCATGCAAAATCAGTCCTTTATGTTCTTAATATACTTCAGGAGGTATATTTTTTGAGCAGCTTTAGAAACCATAGTGAATACAAATGAATATGTACAGCATAGTCTTAAGGTGTTCATTTTATGTGTATTTATTTTCTTTGCTATTTAACAAGCTGCTAATTTGTTAGTATGCTATGTCCATTTGATTTTGTGTCTTTTTGCTTGTCAAATCAGACAATGGATCAATTTCTCAGCTTACGCCTTCCTGTGAGAATTCCTCAGCTCAGAAGCCTTGTGAATGGGCTTGACACTACTCTACAACTTTACTGCAATTGCATCCTTAAACAGATGGGTGAGGTTTGAGTCTCATAATTTTGTTTTATGATATACTTTGTGCAATTTATGCTGTATGGTGAAGATGTGTGCTAACTTGCTAAGTCATGTTAAATTTGGCCTATAATAACGAGGTCACTTCTTTGTAGCACACATATAAGATTGTGGTGTCTGCTGTTTAGGTTCAAAATATTCATTAGGGTCCTCTAATGTCTATTGAAAGTGATGGTATGGATTATTTGTCTGTGTACTATATGGTAGGTACTGTAGCAGATTTGATTCCTCAAGCTCCTAGTCTGACATACCACCAAAAGGAAACTGTTGTTAAAGTTTTCTCTAAAAGGAAAGGCACAGAAGCAAAGGCCCTGGATGAGGAACATCAGCATGATCCAAGCCATTTAAGTACAATGAAGCTCTGCATACGGTTAAATACTCTACATGTAAGTTCTGTAGGGCGTCCATATAAACACTTAACATATGGGTTCTCAAATTGTATTGTACTTGTTTTCATCTGTAAATTCATAACATCTTTGATCCCAGCACACTTAGTTGTTTCTGTACTCTAGAGTTCTTTATGTTTGCTTAATTATTTTCCCTGAAAGTTGTTAATCTGAAGAAAGTTCCTGTAGTGGGGTGTTGGGGGGTGATATTGCTCTTTTTGTTTGGTCAAAATTCTGAGACTGTTTTGTAGAGCTTTTAGGTTACCAGGGATTTGTTTGCATCCGCAGATTGCAGGGATTATCTTCACATCTAGCATAATATCAGTTTTCTTCCCCTAATTAATTGTAAACTAACTAGGTCCTTTTTTTATTAATGTTCTCTCGATGTTCTACAGGGCATCTGAGAGCACAATTCTTTCTTGTAAATTTTTTATTCTCACTCATACATTGATAAGTTGAAATTGAAGTTGAGAGTATTTCTACCATTGAGGTCAGGATGATGTCCTTTACTGCGAAAACGAAATATAATTCTCTTTTTCTCCCCTCAAAATGAGCGATTTCAGGGAAGAAATCATGGCAGTAGTTACCCATAGGATTATGCCTACTGATTCCTCTAAATTAAACAGGAAAACCTATGTTGTGTGGAAGCATAAGGTTAGAACAATACTCACCTATAGAAACATGTGGATATTGTCATAGGTAGAAAACAAAGACCAATGCAGCAGGTAAGGGGTAGATAGTATCATATGGTTTAATTTATTGTCCACAAACGACTTTTATGGACACAAACTACATTACAACAACAACACCAATAGTATATTAAACCAGTGCTGAAAACATTGGTGATAAATTGTGATGTACAGCCCAAAATGAAAAATTGGCAAAAAATGTCCCAATTTTTTTAATATATTGTGACATTGTAATTTTCCTAAATTGTGCCATGATATGTAAAAATCGCCGGGGTAAAAGCACCTATATGAGCTGGAAATTGGAATTTTTTTGAGGTTATTTTTAGTTGCAGCTGTTGGGGATTGAGAGCAAAGGAATTTATCATTGTCTACCAGCAATTTTAGGAGGGCTGAACAATTGTTTTCATTGCCATCAAAGGATTTTTCTTGGAGTGGGGATTGATTTCTATCTATGGTTTTCATATTATGCAAGGGTTTGCAAAGTGCATCTTGCTTGGCTCTTATTATTGATTTTTCACGGTTCATAGAGCGATTTTATAGGTTTGTTTTTTTACCAGCCTTCTTTAAAGTTTAATGTTCATTTTGTATGTTTTGCCCAAGGTTTGTAGTTTGAACATTGTAATATGGTGACCTTGGTAATATGGACCCATTTTGGTAATATGGTGAACTTGAAGATGGGACAAACTGACAAAAAAATAAATTGTAAACTATGAAAAGAGGGGTTAGGTGCTTGAAATATCACCTTGTTAGAATCCTAGGGCATAAGGTTGACATTTGTCTCAGTTCAAGGCCAGAAATCATGTGAACTGCCCATCAAGCTATTTATGAAAAGGATAAGGAGGAAGACAAAGCTGCTCTCAAACTTGAAAGTGCCATTGGAGGAGTAGCTAGATCCTCAAGAACCACATGCATATCTAGGATTGGGGACGGTGATAGGGACTCGATGATTTACCTTTCATGAGGACTGCACCTTTTCTTTGTTTTGAGAAGCAGACATGGGGCACAACCTTCCATCAAATTGGTGGTTCAAAGAAAGAAGGAAGAAGTAGACAGGGTTGTGGGGAGGTTTCTTCTATGGGGCAACATACCTTCGAGCATTGCCAAGATGAATTTGTTTTTCTAGGAAATGTTTGATGTTATGATTGTTGTTGGTCCAGGGCATAAAGCCCCATACCTACAAGGAGTTGCAAGGGCTAATCCTTCAAAAGGAATAGGCAGAATTCGCTAATAGCTTGGAGGACCTTGGACAGTTATGGTAGGCCATTGGATGCACGATGATGTCTAATGGTTGGATGATTAGGAAGGGTAGGATCCTCCTGAAGTTTTTGGTACATTTTCCTTGGGTAAAATGTTTATTAAATTCGTTGATGTATCAATGCATGCGAATTGTTGGATGAGTTTGTCCAAGAGGTAGGTGTGTAGTATATTGTGAAAGTAATAATAGATAATGTTGTTAATTATGTGGTCATCGACAAGATGCTAATGGAGAGTCATGCTACAATGTTTTGGACTCCACATGCCGCCCATTGCATCGAATCCATGCTTGAGAATGTGGGAAAAATATACTTTATTAAGGAGGTCATTGCTTCAGACAAGAGCATCACAATATATATATATATATATATAACCATGCATTTGTTTTCATCCTAATGAGGAGATTTACACAAAACATAAGAGTTAGTGCATCCTCCCAGCACATGTTTTTCCTCCCACTTTATTTCTCTTTACTCTCTGTACCGTTGTATGTTGGAGGTGAAGAGGATGTTCATTTCTGACGAGTGGTGTGATTGCGCATTTAGCAAAAAATAAGAAGGGATAGGCATTGCTAAACTAGTTTTACCAAGATTCCTTTGGGGTAGGAGTGGAGGAAGTGTGCACGGTTTGTGAATTTTTGGTAAAGGTTCTTTGCTCAGTTGATGGGGAAAACCTGCACTGGGCTACTTGTATGAGGCCAAAGAAGCTTTCTGATATTATTATAAGGACAAGGGTAGACTTGTATATGAAAAATATCTAATGATCTGGTATTTGATTGATGACCATTGGAATCTGATTCTCCATCATCCTATTCATGCAGCAACACTTGTCCTCAACCCCGCTTTTGCTTACTCATAGTTTGGTTTTCAATAGCGAAGTTATGGAAGGGTTCCATACTTGTCTTCAAAGGATGGTCCTGTTATCACTCAAATCTGCACTACGGGACAACAATGATTCCAAAACCTGCAGCACGGAAATTTAAGTAATAACTGATAAACAATCAGCCCAAAGATAACTAGCTAATTGCTTCTCCGTTTGGATTGGTGCTTTTCCAATCTCAAGGGGGGTGTCCCTAGTGTTTATGCACTGTAAATCACTAAAAATCTGCGTGTTAGTCTAAGAAATCAGCACATAGATAATGGTCTTTGATTTTCATCTAAGCAACCAAAGACTAGAGAATTTCGATACTCTAAATAATGTGAGGGAATTTCAACTTTCAACAGCTAAACATGAGAGGAAAACAGAAAGAATTATGTGCTGTAGGTTACTGATATAACCAATATAGAGGCATTAAAACTGTTAACACTACTGCACAAGACATAAATATTGCATCAACAAGTTAAAGAGCTTCGAGAAAAACATAGTCAAAACTTTATCTTTGTATTGGTCAAGAGATTGGCTGCATTGTGAAGATGAAATACAAGACTGATCGCAATATCTCTGCTCAACAGAAAGTGTAGACAACAAGGAAGAAAAAAGAGAATATGGAGAAGAAAGGCTGCTGGCTGCTCTGAAAAACTCTACCAAACAATGGCCATTCGCCCTTTCTTTATAGATCCTTGAGCTCTCTTAAGAAGGCACCTGACTCAGCAAGAACACTTCCAAAATTAAGTGGCTGTAATAAATAAATAAACATGCTAAAATCAACAACCCAATTTCCATAAATAAACTTCAAGCTTTGGATTGAGGACATATGGCCTTCGGAGGCCTAGCACACCCATCTCCAAGCCCAAGGACTTAGCCTAAGTTCCAAAACGTGGCCTCAAAATAGGTTGACGTCATCTTTTTAGGGGTTTCCTTGTGCAATTTCAAGTTTTGGTTGAATTAAATAATATCTTTGTAAAGGGGTAAGATAAGGGCTGTTGACCCCTTGTCTTATGTTTTACCCTAAATTGTGTGGACAAACTATGTGTGAGACATTTTGTATAAATAGAGATCATTTGTATCTCATTTTGATATAGCTCTCCGATGTGGAGAAGGATATTTTGGCTGAAATTTGCGCCCTACTTGGGCATTTCTCTCTATCTCTCTTGGTTACATTATCTTGTGCTGGTTTAAACATCTTTGCTATTGGATTGATGGATGATGCGCTAGCTCTCTTGGAGGATTGTTTCTTGCTTTATGGTGGAATTTGCTTGGTGAATTAGGGTTTCATCTTGTTAATGCTTCATGTTTATTGCTATCTTTTCTTGGTTGTAAGGTTAATGTGATGATTTCTTGGGGAGTATAAGGGCATACAACCCCCTCCAAGTCCATTTTAATTGTTTGAAATAATTTTGGTGCAAAGGATACTAGGAGAAGTAAAAGGTCTTACACCCTCCTAGGTTTTCCTTGTTGGTTAGGGTTTGCCTTGGGGAGTAAAAGGGCTTCCAACCCCAAGGAAGTAACTCATCCATCTTGTTCAATCAAGAGACTCCATTTACCCAATAGAAAGACACTAATCTTCATGCATTGGAGAAATAAATCATTGCATTGGTAATGGTAAAAAAATGAGATATTGAGATCGTCTAAGTTGGAATATTTTCTATGTGTCCAAAGCTTGCTAAGTCCACAAGGGCGTTTTGTTTCTCCAAGTATTTCTTGCTGCTGTTACAACTTTAATATACAGCCATTAGGGCTGCAGAAAACCCTAAACAACTTTCTAAATAACTCTCTTTTTTCAACTGTCAAAAGTTGCTAGTAATTTTCCCACATAATCTACTAGTTCTAGTGCACTTTTTGGGTGGATTATTTGCTAGATTTGGTGGTTGATTTCTCTGCTGTAATAACTTGTTTGTTACAGCCATAAGGCTGATAATTATCTCTGCAGAACTTGTTTACAACAGCCTTACATTGTTGCTAAATTTTATGCTATCTTATTGAGATAAACTAGTCAATTTACTAGCTTGTCTCTTGTACCTTTCAGTAAGCTTTAAGAAACTTTATTTTGTGGCTTTTACTATCATTTTGTTGCTAATATACATCATTGTTTATTGCTGCAATAAGGGACAACAAGCTTAACTTGCTTGTCCACCTAACATATACTGCATATAGTTGGTTTTCTTGTGTCTCGACCAGATACAAACACTCTCAGCAGGTGCCCAAGGACTTGGAAACCTTAAACCACTCTTGAGACTCATCCTCAAACCTTCTTCCATCTAGTAATTCGACCTATATGGGCCACACTTCCATCATACCACTTTTCATCTCATTCCCCCCTAGGGTCATCGGGATTCCCCCCTTGAGGTGATTACTTCATCTCTAAAGTGACTGGAACATTTTCCTAAGGTGAAAGTGGGTAGGTTTTCTCTAAGTTGACGCCATTTGGTGGTTTGGTCGGGCTTTGCCCAACCTACAACTTGTGCGATAACAATATTAAATTAATTTTTATTAAAATACAAAAGTTATCAAGGAAATATATATATATATATATATATATATATATTCAAGTGGCATTATTAAGACGTGAAGCGAGAATAGGAGTGGAAGGAATTTTTATAAGGGTATTATTTAGTCCTTCAGAAAAAAAGAAAAAGGGTTATATAAGCTTCACAATCAAGGAATTATTTATCACAAAGACCAACGAAAGAAAATGGAGTCTACTAAGGAAAAATAATGATTTACTTATGAAGGTTGTTGCATTTCATGTTATGGGCCATTTACATTAAAGGGAAGTATTCAAGGAAGAGGGGTTAACATCGCCATCCACATGAGCATGACCCATGATGAGAATTACATTAATATCAATTTGGTAAATCAATTATTAATTCCAGAATTGAATATAATTGAAAAGGAGGATATTTGTCATAGGAAACAATATGAAATTAAGGAATTACAAGTGACAATTGATGATTATGAATGTATATCTCAATTCAATGTGACAAGTATGTATAAAGAAGAGATTGACATAATTCTCGAGTTAACCTGGTTTAAAAAACTAGGTAACTTCATCTTAAATATGGAGAAAAAATTTGTGATGTTTCCCTATAAGAAGTTGTTGATGACATTTCAAGACACTACTATGAGGTCAAAATTGATAATATCTTCATCAAAATACTTTAAAGATATCTCGAATGTAATGTTTCCAAGCCAATTTTTTCGCTGGAAACACTAACTGTTCATTGTCTACTGTTGTTTGGATGTGTGTATGGAGGTTTGCTCATGAAGTTGCGTATAGGGTTTATATGTTTGATTATCAAAGCATGTAGACATAGATTTGAAGATGCATCATAAACAAAGACAAGATATAACAAGAGACACCAATATGGAACTAAATAACACATATTTGACCTTTATTTAGATAATATAGAAAATCTGGTACAACGGATTTGCAGATCTGGAAGACTATCAAATAAAGCTCCTAGCTGGAATAAGAGCTGCTACAAAATGCTCAAGACTAAAGATATAAGCCTCCCAAGGCTAGATAATTAGCTGAAGCTAGATACAATATTAACTTCTTTCCCTCCAAGGTTCAGGTCCAAACCCCCCTGGCTAAGCTGTGCCCTCCTAGATGACTGTAGAACCCCAATGATTCGACCTTGCTGCTGGAAGCCTCCAAATGCCCTGATGCCCAATAATCCAAAAAACCCAGATCCCCAATAATCCAAAAAACTCCTCTATCTCCTGGATCGAACCTTTCTTCCTTCAATGGTGCGCCCCCTTGCTGAAAACCCCCAAGTTTGTGCCCTGTTCCTTCACTGACTACTTGATGGTACTTGTAGCTGTTGTAGAATGGTGTGGGTGGAGTATTGCATCCCTGAGACGAAGCTTGGATCAAGAGAGGTGGGATCTCACCACCGAATTGATCTTTAGAGTTTGTAGTCTCAAAACCCTCATAACTGTTTGTGCTCAAGATCGCAATTGCAAAATGTAATAATAATCCAGAGTGAATGAGAAGTGCGCCCTTCCTTTCTTTTATACTCCAATTCTATTTCTCTGTTGAGTTAGTTAACCCCTAGGGTTAACTCCTAACTTTTCCTCCCATGCTCTTTTCTTTCCTTTAGTTATCCTTTCTTCCCAAAGTCAACTCAATAATATAACGTTGTGCTTAGGTTATGGCTTTTTGTTAGAATTAGGGTAAAGATGCAGAATAATAGTATCTTTTTATTTTCAGTGAAAGAAACAGCTAGATCTATAGATCAACAGACTTAGAACACTTTAACTAGTATTTAGATCTAAGAGAGACAACAATAAACTTAGTAAAAATTAGATCTGAAGATCAGAAACAAAACTCAGATCTAATAAACAAGAACTCTACTAAATTGACAGTGAACAGATCAGAGTAAGATAAACAGAAATATGGATCTATAAAGCTGTACAAAACATTGCTTAGATCTGATCAGAAACAGTAAACAATTATAGAGATAAATGTAGCTTCAGATCTAACATTTGATACACAAATCTAAATAGATCTAACAGTGCTGAAGTCAAAATAAGATCCAGATCTGAAAATGATGAGTAAGTAGCTTACCTGGTACAACAACCTTACCTCTGAAGAAAACACAGTAACCATAGGAGATGTAGAACCATTTTAGTATGCTCAGACAAAGGTTCAGTTCATAGATCCACCTTATAGGTTGGATCTCTTACCAATAGGTGATGGATCTTTCTTGCCACCAAAGAAAATAAAGGGCCACAGGGAGAAAAACAAAATTCCAACAGTGGTTACAAAAACCCAAACCCTCACTCAGAAATTCAATCAATGAAACCCTTTCCCAAGTAACTTTAGAAGAGGTCACAAGGCATAATCACAGCAAAAAAGGAGAAGGCTTAAAGCCACAGTCTCATAGCAGCTAGCATAAGAGCTGGAACACAGTCACAATGGGAGAGAAGGCTGCAGCTGTCAAACACACAAAAGCAGAGGAGAGAAGGTGCTATTCCAGTCACAAGATAGCAGTAGAAGGGAGCCGCACACCAGCAGAGAGAGGCCGCAACACCCAACAACAAACGTTGTACCTCAAACACC
>ML776852.1:867097-897715 GCA_009831015.1 Picea engelmannii | reverse complement strand
AGATCTAGATTCTAAAGATAGTAATTTCAAAGAAAGAAATCAGATCTAAGCTACCACTTGCATGCATGAAAGAACTTATGATTTAGCTAAACAAACTAGATCTAAACATGCTTGCATATATATAAATGTAACCAATGAATTTGCTTTTCAAGAGAAGGAGAGAAAGAACAAACTTGTGCTTTTAGAATGTATTGGGCAATGGAGTCCTTCTTTGGTGAAATGAAGAGGGATTTTCTTCAAAAGTCTTGAAGAAGTAGAAGTATCAATCTAGATTCTCCCAATCTCCAAATAGAGCGTCAATTACTTCACAATCCTTGCACAATAAAGGGTTAGAAAAATGGTGCCACCTACAAGCAAGACTCCAATAAACAATTAGCTAAACAAAACAAAATTGCAATTGGAAACCCTACCGATAGATAAACAATAGAATCACTAATCAAGCAAGCTTAGTAGTCCTATCCATGTAAGTAACAATACTTCTACAATGGCCAATTTTAAACCAAAATACAATAGCATAAATCATGAAACAATATCACCTCATTTACAAGCATCTACACATTTGAACACTCCACCAATCTTGACCTCCAAAGTCTTCTTTTTATTCCAAAATATGAGAAAGAGTATTACAATAGCAATAGTACACAAGTGCTTTCTTCCCAAACTCCAACTAGCTAACAATGGGAGAGCTCACTCTTATTTATACAAAAATGGGTGGAGTTCCCAATGAGGAGGGTGCATGCCAAGTAAGAGGAGGGCGCACCAAGTGGTAGGAGTGGTGAGCCAAGTGTTGGAGAGTGGGCTGCCACCTCTCAACACATCAAACAAGTGTCAAATCAAAGGATTGGAGGAAGGAGGGCGCGCCATCTCTCATCAATGTGGGCTGCCACCTCAAGGGTGCGCCACCTCTCCAAGAGGGGCGCACCTCCCAAACAACACATGCTTAAAACAAATCACCACCTCATCAATCAACTCTCATTCAAGTCAAGTTTGTCCCCTTTGACTCTTACCTTGACTTTTGTGTCTTTATTTGTCTTCAATCATGTCCCCACATGTTCCTTTATTTTTGCCCTTGCTGATTTTTATTAATTTAATTTGACTATTTTGCGTTTTTGAGAGTAAAATTTATTTTAAGTGATTAAAATCACTAATTTTACTCAAACAAGTGGGTATTTAGGTAATATGAGTGCTCTAGGTCCAAAAATGAGCATCCCCATGGCCTATTTGGTCCCCTAATACTACTTTTTTAATGTATCTTTATTTTTTAATTAAAAATTGCCGAATTTTGGCAATTTTTTAATTAACTGAAAAAAAATAAAAATCTTAGGGGGGACTTAATACATTTCCATAAGACTCTAGGAGGATTTTTAGCATGGTAATATACATCAGACACTAGGCTTAGATCCATGCTCAAGCCTAACCATGGGCATATACTCCATCTCTGGAGGAATTGAGTGAAAAAACTCATAAATTATAAATTGTCTGAAAACGACAAAATATAATTAGTAAGTGAAAAAAAACTCTAGAGTATAACTCACGCTTAGGACTTAAGGTGGCTAAGACCTTTTACAAATTCATCATGCAAACACCTCTTATTACAATTTTTTATGGAAACGTAAAGAGAAAAGGTGGTCTTTACGACCGACTGAACTTCTGAACTCTGAATTTTGAACAAATGATGTTCAAACTTTGGCGGCTCGCTGGAAGTCCATCTCAGTGCAACTTTGATGGATAACAGTACCACCAGTCATGAGCTTTGCCTTCCAAGTACATGGTGGCAAACTTGATGGCATCCATCTCTCTCATTGGGTTCAGTTGTAGGTAGGTATCAAGTTTTTGCACCCAAGCTTGTGCAGTCACTTTGGAAGATCCATCAAAGTATGGGATTTGCATCTTGCCTGCCTTGCGCTCTAGTTCATAGTGATTCCTGTGATACGGTTTGGGTTTACCCCTGAATTTGATCCCACAATATTGCTCCAGTGTGATTTGCCTTTGGATCCCTGTGCTCAGTGAGTTATATTCCCTGGCATACTGCTCAAAATTGTCTTCAATCTCATCTTGGTCTGGTTATCCAAGAATGTAGGTAGGTAGGGTATGGGGGTAGTTCTACTATGTGTTAGCCCCTTAGGAGCTCCTCCTCCAAAACTGTGCCCCTTGGTGTGGTAGTGAAATTTCTGCTCCTGATGATGTCTAGTTTCCCCATGAGACCCACTGGCTTCTCTGTTTGCATATATTTCAGGCCCCTTTCCTACATGGGTCAAATGTAATAGGACTTGCGAGATCTTATCCTGACTGGCATTCGCCCTCTCCAAGGTCTCCTTCAACTCAAACTACCCCCTGCGCATTGCCTCTTGGTTTTCCTGTAGATGGTGCACCAGTGCACTTTTTGTCTGGCGTATGGATTGCTGTAAGTCTTTTGCAAAGCTTGCTAGGACTTGTGGCTCACTGTCCTCACCTGAACCTTCCATATTTGCCTCTGGTTTGCCTGTCTTCTTTTTGTGCTTGCCCATATAGATACCACTGAATTTATGCATGCGCTAATCCCCACTAGTTGGGAGGATCAATGCTCTGATACCACTGTAATGTTCCCAAGCCATTTTTTTCGCTAGAAACACTAACTGTTCACTGTCTACTGTTGTTTGGATGTGTGTATGCAGGTTTTCTCATGAAGTTGCGTATAGGGTTTATATGTTTGATTATCAAAGCATGTAGACATAGATTTGAAGATGCATCATAAAGAAAGACAAGATATAACAAGAGACACCAGTATGGAACCAAGTAACATAGATCTGACCTTTATTTAGATAATATAGAAAATCTAGTACAACAGATCTGCAGATCTGGAAGAATATCAAATAAAGCTCCTAGCTGGAATAAGAGCTGCTACAAAATGCTCAAGACTGAAGATATAAGCCTCCCAAGGCTAGATAATAAGCTGAATCTAGATACAAGATTAACTTCTTTCCCTCCAAGGTTCAGGTCCAAACCCCCCTAGCTAAGCTGCACCCTCTTGGACGACTGTAGAACCTCAATGATTCACCCCTGCTGCTGGAAGCCTCCAAATGTCCTTAAACTAGATGGAATAATAGATCAGGGCAAGACAAAACCCCTCTTGACTGAAAGGTAGTGATCTGCTCCTCTAATAACTGAAACCCCAAACTGAATTGCGCCCTCCTGGAAGACTGCAGAGACCCAATAATTCAACCTCCTTGCTAGCAACCTCCAAATGCTATGTAACTTGCTGGAAATGTAGATCGGGGCTAGACAAATTCCCCGATGAAGTCTCCAGCTGAATACTGAAGATCTGCTCCTCCAACTAGCTAAACCCCCTTCTGCAGTGCACCCTCCTAGATGACTGCAGAGACCTAATTCGACCTTACTGTTAGGAGCCTCCAAATGATATGAAACTTGCTGAGAATGTAGATCAGGGCAAGACAAACCCCCTGGTGAAGTCTCCAGCTGACTGATGAGGATATGCTCCTCCAAACTGACTAAATCTCTTTCAACAGTGCGTCCTCCTACTCTCCAACTCTTGCCAAGCCCCAGTAAATCAAATGGCAAATAAACATCTCTTCAAATATGCTAGGAACGATGGCTGAGGCCCTATAGAGAAAACCCAGATGCCCAATAATCCAAAAACCTCCTCTATCTCCCAGATCGAACCTTTCTTCCTTCAATGGTGCACTCCCCTTGCTGAAAACCCCGAAGGTTGCGCCCTGTTCCTTCACTGACTACTTGATGGTACTTGTAGCTACTGTAGAATAGTGTGGGTGGAGTATTGCATCCCCGAGACCAATCTTGGAGCAAGAGAGGTGGGATCTTTCACCACCGAGTTGATCTCTAGGGTTTGTAGTCTCAAAACCCTCAAAACTGTTTGTGCTCAAGAGCCCAAATGCAAAATGTAATAATAATCCAGAGTGAATGAGAAGTGGGCCCTTCCTTTCTTTTATACTCCAATTCTATTTCTCTGTTGAGTTAGTTAATCCCTAGGGTTAACTCCTAGCTTTTCCTCCCATGCACTTTTCTTTCCTTTAGTTATCTTTTCTTCCCAAAGTCAACTCAATAATATAACGTTGTGCTTAGGTAAGGGCTTTTGGTTGACTCTGTCCCCATAATGCATGAGACTATAGTCTAGTGGGGACAACTAGACTATTGAGTCTCTCCAATCCTCTTCATCAAGAGGTGGGGGACATTACATCGAAGGTGATCCTTCAAGAAAATCAAAAGTTAATATCAAGGAAGCAAAAAGAATTTGACGAAGTTATCATGGATAAAAACAAACAAATTTCTTGCTTAAAAGACCATAGTAAAAAATTACTTACAGCGATCAAGAAGTCAAAGGATAGAAAACAATGCGTTTAGAAGTTGGAATAAGAGAATCAAGATCTTGAGAAGAACTTGTTAGAAAACAGTGAAGAAAATTCTCGTTTGAAGAACCTTAATCAAGGGTTACTCGAACAAATTAGAAAGTTGAAAGAAGTAGAGAAAAGAGACAAGAACAGAGTCGACAAATCCTCAAATGAAGAACTTGCACGTTTAAAAAATCATAATCAAAACCTACTTACGCAAATAAAAAAGCTTAAGAATGATAAGAGGCCTCTGGAAAACAAGTTAGAACTTCTTATAGAAAAGGAAGCATCGAAGTTTTTAGATGAACAAATCCAAGTTATAGAAAGTGGAACAATTACAGATCCAATACATGTCACAACTCAAGAAGCTACAAAGTCAACTGAAAAAAAAACATATTCAGATGTTGGAGTACAAACCATGGAAGTTTCTAATGTAGATCCAACAATCAACAAAACAACATTAGTTAATGAAGAAGATACAATACCCACAGTAAATCGAGGAAACATTGCACGTACGGTAAGGGAAAATCATCTTACCATAAATCCTTATTGACATCCCAATCATAAAAGCAGATATCTTGAACAATCATAGTATCAATATCCGTATTGATAAGATCGACATCAACAAAAAATCGACGAGGGTCCGAAACATCATTTAGTAAAAAATCAACAAACGACAACAAATATTAAAATATACAAAATATATTCATTTTATTCAAAATTTTAAACATATAAAACAACAACATCGGATAAACACATTGGCACATAAATATGGAGAAAGCACTGATATATATGATGTAGTGGATGCCAAATAAAAAATGATACATCAAAGTCGATATCGAATCCTGAACCATGATAGTTGTCCAATTAAGGACTCAAAAGTGGAGAACCAATACAAAATGACATCACATATTTAAATGTATCTCATCATCATGAGGTAGATGTACAGTGCAATGTTTTAAAACTCGAACTTAGTGTCATAATCGGTCGATGATCAACTCTGACTCGTACTCGAACTTGGATTGACTCGGACTCGAACTCGGATTGACTTGGACCGATCTGATTTCAGTGACTCAATTTGCTAAAAATTACATAAAATATTTAAATTTTAATGAAAAAGTTATATTTTAAAAATTCCAAACCATGATTCCAAAACATTATTGAAACTTTGAAAGAAAGCATTATGAATAAATGAGCAAGAACATTGAAATGAACAACATAAATGCCAAGCAATGTTCCACGGTCGCTTGTATTCAGATCCTCATCATTAGTATCACCCTTTGCCTCTACCTTGATCCTCCAGAGACATCAATGAACACCTCCCAATTTTGATGAAACTACCTAATGAAAGCCTTAAAATATGGTAGAAAAAGCTTAACATGCCTAATCAATGATTTTGGTTTGAGTTAAAGGGACATTTTTTCTAAGGCCAGTTTATAGGAGTTCAACAATCAATACCACCAACATAAAGGTACATAAAGAGCTTGGTGCTCTTGATTAAATGGCAATCCCATACCCTCATACGTGATAGAATCCAATGAAATTGTTGCAATCCTACCAATCTTGAAATACCAAAAATTGTTAAGTGTGTTGGATTTTGAATGGGATATGAAATTCTACTTTCTCCATATGAAGTCTAATGACGTTGGAACCACTCTCAAACGTTCTGAAACAATTGGCATTTCCTTTATCTTTTCTTTTTATCCTTTTACTTTAAGAATTGAACATTACCATTAATTGCCGACGTTTTTGGTCAAACCCTTTTAAAGAAAAAATTAATCTTGCATGTTGGTGGGGTCTAGTACCTACTCGATCGAGTCAATCTCTTCTCCTTCCTTCTTCAATAGAAAAAAACACAAATGACAAAAAAAACTCAAAAAATTGTCTTTATCCCCATGGTTCCATGTTGTCGTTCTAATACACACTTGCAAACGTGAGCTAAGTCCTGCTCACTTAGTGTGTCCTTGGAGGCACAATGCCTAGGTTCAAAGCCCACGCTGTCACTTTGACTTGAATCTCTTCCGTCTAGGCTTACTCCTAGGGAAGCCAAGGGGGGTAGACCCTAGTTACTAGATGAATTATTAGATGAATTCTAGGAGTTAATTTTAGTTTATTAAAGGTGAGGGGAGTCTAGCTTTATATGGCATGCAACAATGCAAATGCAAATCTTTAAATGAGAGTCGAACCTTTCCCTAAGTCAACTATGACTAGTGCCTAAGGTTGGGCAAGGGGTCAATTAGATTATACAACAAAGAATTAAATACAATTATACAAGAGATAAAAATGCTATAAGATACAAAAGAGATTATTACAAATTGAGAGACACAAACTGAAATATACAAGATAACCTAAAATGAACAAGACAAGTTAGAAAATTGCACAATATATATAAGACGAATTAAAGAATAATTAGGACAAGAAATATTCTACCTACAAAATGAAATGATTGACATATATGAAACTTTGTGAAATGGAAATAACTACAAATAACGATTTTACAAATATACAAGGAAATTAGATTTTGGACCAATCACATGAGATAACACAATAAAGATATTACTTGAAATGTGAATTGCTTGAAATACCCAAATGTATGAAAATGTAAATTGCCTTAAAGTGTGATTGTCAAACTTGAAATGAATACTTGCTTGAAAAGGACTTACTTGAAAAATAAATCACACCAACATAAGATTGCTTGCAAAATGAAATTGAGATGTTATGTTGTGAAATGAAATTGCATTGCAAGTGTTATGAATGTAGTGTGTAGCTTGATTTTAATAGATTTTATGTGTTACTTTGATTAGGGGGTTTAGATGTGGAAGATTGTATCCTAAACTATGTGACTACCCCAAAACCGATTATTCTTTTAATCCAAAAGGAAGTGCTAGGTGCTCAAGAAGTATGGCAACAAGGCCTACCCTAGCTCCACAGGTCAAATCCAAAGTACAAGGTACTCCGCCCGGAAAGGATGCTGAGCGCCGTGAGATCGTCCTCGACCTAGCACCTTCCGAGTTTCTTTCCAAGTCTTCTCTTTTATGGTGTAAAAACAATGAATGGTTGGATGCCTAATTACTACCTCCAACCTTTGCCCTTTCTTGTCACCCAGGATCCAACTAAGTGGCAAGGGGAGAGAATATGGGGCAAACGTTGGGAACACAAATATTACTTGAGCAATGATTTTAAATTAAAACAAGCCTTCCGTTATTGCAAGGAATGGCTAGGTGCCAGTCTCTTGCAAGATGGGGCAAAATAAATGAATTGAAAAGTTTTATTAGTTTACTTTAAACAATAAATGAAACTAGTTTGTAGATTGCTTTACAAAATAAATTAAATTATCACCTCACAACTACGGTCATGTGGAGGCACAATGCCTACCTTTTGACCAATGTGGGTGTAGATAAAGAATTAAAAATTAAATTGCTTGAAATAATTGAAATAACTTGAAAGCAAAACTACCACAACTATGGCACATGTGGAGACACAATACCTACCTTTTGGGCCAAAGTGGATACTTAAAAAAAAGGAAAAATGCTTGGAAATAAAATGCAAACCACACAATGGCTCAAGTGGAGGCACAATGCCTACCTTTTGGCCAAGTATGGGTGTAAAAATAAAGAACAACAAAACAAATCTACTCTATTACAATATCAGATTTTTTATGTAAATCAACAAGAAGGCACACCCAAGAGACTCTCGAGGGTGGCTTACAATTTATTAGAAGAGTAAGAGGGAAGAGGACTTGATGTCCCAACATGGAAATGCCTTTTGGAGGCCTTTGGGGCTAAAACACTTGTAGCAACTCTTCTTTGATGCTAAAAATCTGCATAAAATATGTCAAAGGATATATCCCCAAAAAATGCTACAAAACCATGAAATTTGTTAATCTTGTATTAGCCCAATGATACATAAATTTAAAAGGAAAATTTGAGTATAATAATGAAATTTTTAGCATCTATTTCATAACAAGACTTAGAGTGAAAGAGAGGAGGAAGAGAATGTTAGATAATCTTAGAAACTTTGGAATGATTAAAAAAATTGGCTTTTCACTCTAAAGCCAATCCTTCAATCCCTTAGTGAATTCCAAGTAAGCTTGCCCTTTGCTACACAAGAAAATGGAGGTGAGAGCATTCAAAGAAGCTTGCAAAATACTTTGAAAACTTGCTAAGAAACTATTACCAAATAGATAGCAATACTACTACCAATAGCACCCAAGCAAAATAATACTTTGCTTGGGTCTCCAAATATAAACTAGTGAAAGCAAAATATGAAACTAAATGGTAAGATATCACCTCAATAACACACAATGGAGACACCAAGAAGACTCCCAATGCACACCAAAGATTCTCCAAAGCTTCCTTTATTATCCACCAAAATGTTGCTACAAATACTTGTAGCAAGATTTACACATGAGAGAGCACATGAGAGAGTGAGGGAGAGGTAAGGAAGAAATTTGGCATAATAGACTTGCAATGAGAAGAGATGGTAAAATGAGTGGAGGAGGCCTCAATTTATAGGAAATGAGGAGGATGGAACCCACTTGGATGGGCTCCAAGTGTCACCCATCCAAAGGAGGAGGGTCTCATCAAGTGGGGCACACTTTTAGGGCAAGTGAGCAAGTGGATGGATGAGGGGTGAGTTGGGAAGGGGGAAACCCCTTTCCCTATTATTTAAAAGTCAAGTGGGGTCAAGTGGGGAACTTTTGCAAAGTATTGGGGTTCCCCATGGCTTATTTTAATTTTTATGAGATATGAGCAAAGAGGGGGGCGCCCCTTTGCTAGTGGGATGGTCAAAGTGGGTAGTGGGTTAGGTTAAGGGGGTTTTTCTAAGTTGGAAATTGCTTTCCTAACTTAGGGGAAGCTATTGGGACACTTCTCCCATACTCTCTCATGACTTTCATGACTTTTACAAAATTCGACAATTTTAACTAAGCCAATTACATGCTGATTTTTGACCAACTTTGACTCCTCATGGACAAAGGCCTAGCTAAACTTGTTCGACTGAGCTGAAACTTGGTCTAAGGGTGTAGAGGGTCTCATTCCATTTATTTTGAGCACAAATACCGCTATCAAAAGCCCAGTGACCTAGTTTTTACAATGTTTATCAAGAATTAATTAATTAAATTTCCAACCTTAGGAAATTTTAATTAATTAAAAAAAACCTATCTAGACTCGACGGAATTCCGCGAAACTTTTTGAGCTGTCCTACATGGTCATTTACATCATTCCTAAACACTAGCTACCAGAGGATGACTTCATTAGAACGCCTTTCACCACTTTGGAGAATTTATTGTGGGAGTGAAAAACTCAAGGGAAATTAATAAGGCTGGTTAGGCCAAATTAATAACCTGAGGATAAAAAACACTTGGTGAAAGGGAATCTCCTAATGAAGAAATCTTAAGGTAACGGACCTAACTATGATCCATGCAGACCTATTACATTATTATCCCACGCAGGGGAGCGGAAATTCCATTTACAACAAAATGTTGAAGGCCAAAATTGCCTTGTAGAACCAACAAATCTTCAACTTGGTAGCACCATCAGGTGCATATCTTCATGATACATGGAGTTGACCCCCTAGCTGAATAGGTGGTCAACAATTCCCAATGGCCAATGATTTTTTCTAGTTTAAATCGTGATTTTTTCGGGCCGAAATTTCGCCGGCTTGAAAAAGTCGCAATTTTTTGGAACATCGCCAATTTTTCGATGATGTTATCAACTATCAATATCACTTAGGATGGGAACAACTAATTTATCGTCTGAAAAATGTTGATACCAGCGCAATCAAGTCTCATGATAACAGTTTATCGTGGAAGTGTAACGTTCTGCAAAAGATTGAATTAGGATGGTCAGATCCTTTTACGATTCGAAAATTTTGCTCAACACTTAGAGGTTCATATTGTCTCATACCATCAACTATGACAACTCCAAGAATAGAGAATGATGTGAAGACATTACAAGCCAAAGAAAAACGCGTCAAGCCCTTCCATCACTATGCTTTGAGGACAAAGCATTTCAAAAGGGGAAAACAATGTTATGAGCACAAAGATATATAAATAAATATAAATAAATGATGATTAAATAATAATAATTAATACTCAATAATTAAATATGTTTTGAAGAGACCTTCTTGATGAAAGGTCATGTCTCTTCACGAAAGGGTACCCCTGCGTGGGTATATATACAACCCTCATTCTCAATTGTAAACATCTCATTCATTCTTATACATTTACTCAATATATTATTATTTCATCCTAAATGGATTACTTTATATTCTGGATATTTTGGATAATTTATGTGTGAATGAACTTTGTTCGTCTCATTGGAGCCTCTGTTAACACTGATTTTTGTCTATGCAAGATCAGTGTTAAACCAAGGTTCCAGAAGTATATGATTAGCAGATTTAAATAAGTTTAAAGTCAGTCAGGAATATGAAGTTTGAATCCTGTTCTCCATGATCTTTCTTCAGTTACTTGCAGACAAAGTTTTCAAATGATTGGTGACAGCTCTGAGTGATTGGTGTTAGTTGTTGATTGAGTTGTGGGATGGACTGCACCTACAAAACCCTCTTTTGAACCCTGGTCTAAGATCCATGTGCCATCATTTTTATATCAGCCTGGGTATTTTATTGAGAAATTTTGCTGGTGCCATTATGAAATCAAATACACCTTTCTGAGTGGCCTATCTTGCTTATTATGAGCCTAAACTGGGTGCATTATATCAGCAATAGCTTCCTTGCCTTGGTGAGTTCTTACGTTCTGTTTTTAGCAGAGACTTGTTGCCATATTTGACTTCCTTCTAGCTGTTTTTCTGAAGAATATCTTCAGCTGATTGAAGTCTGAGCTGAGATGCCTTTGTATCTGCTAGCTTTGACAGAGTTTGTGCAGGAACAGGAGTGGTTACTTTTGGAGGTAATGCCATCCTTTTCACCAACAAGGAGGGTGCACTCCGAGTCTCTAAATTCAGCCAGCATTATGACTATTTTCTTACCAAGAGGGCGCACTTATTAGAGGCTATTTCTGGGACTGTCACGTGCATTTGTTATGGCAGCAAGAGGGCATACTCACCTTGGCCATTTATGGCTATTCCATAGTGACATAAGGGCAGTTACAGGAGGGCTCATTAAATGGGTTGTTACACACATGGGAGTGCCTCATATACCTATCAAGGATAGTAGCATGAGGATGCTATAAAGCCAGCAGTTTCATCCTTTTTTGGCACACAATCAAGGCACATTAAGTGCACCTGTCACACCTAGCATTAAATCAGCAGTTGCATAATCTATTACTGGGCACTCATTGTTGTTCACTCTTCCAGATGTACAGGAGGGTGCTCTTGTTGAAGGGAGTTATACAGCCATTTTACACCACTCATGGAGGGCACATTCACCTGGGAGTTACATATTCACTTTATGATAACTGTGAATAATTTGCAACTGCACAAGAGACTGATTTTGTATGAGTTGTAAGGTCTGATCTAAGGATTTATTAACTTGTGAACATATCTTCAATGTTAGTGATGCATAGATATCTCGTTTGCTGCCCAAATTTTATGTGGACTGTGGCCTAATCTGCCATGCTTCTTGTTTCTTTTATGTTTAGTGTGACATCCTCTTCATTCATAATAGCAGGGTTTGACATATTTTATCTTGTTCATGCTACAAACCTCCTGCTAGTTAAGTTAATCTATTTCACATGATGCATCTTCTCTTGATATAGGAGATCTTGGCTAGATTGTAGTGGCTATGTTAGCTTTTGGGGTTTTACTCCGAAAGTGTTTACACTGTGCTTGAGGATGCTTCATGGGATGTGGGGTTCATAGTGTGTTGACTATCTTTGGTTGTACTATGATGGACATACCCATTGGAGACAACTTGCTTATGGATCACTGTGCCTTGTCTTGATGCCTTTGGGCACACTTTCTTGGAGTGTTGGAGACCTATTTGGCTTAGTGATTTTCTTCATGGAGTGCACACATGGAGAACTTGGTTGCTAGCTTGGAGGATGACTCACTTTGGAGGAGCGTTGGGGATCTTGGAGGAGCACATTGAGCCCTAGATAGCATGAGGACATTTGGTTGCTTGCATAGTGGCTTGTACTTGACTTGAGGATGCTTGGGTTGAGGAGTGATCATGTAAGTGTGGTGGACCGGAAGGTACACATGATTTAGGAGGTAGCATTGGAGCATTGAAGGCCTTTGGAGGAGCATTGGACCTTTCTTGAGGAACATTCAACCTTGTACCCTTGCATGTTGGATATGCATGCCTTGGAGTTTGCCATGTGTTCGCTAGAGTTGGATTGCTCCACATGTGGGTCTATTTACCATTGAATGCATAGATAGGTTGCTTGTTGTGGACTAGGTCCACTTGTTATTGTTGGCTTCCATCATACTCATTGTTATTCACTCATGTAATCACATACTTGTGTTAGAGATGTGAGAGCTAGAGCAAACTAGTCTCTTTGTACTGCTTATTCATTTGTATTTGCTCTCTTTGTTTTGAGTGTTAGGGTTCTTGAGAGAATTCATGGGAATACTAGGGTTAGGTTTTTGTCCTAAGGAAACAAGGGAATCTAGGGTTTGGGATAAACCCTAGAGGAGCAAAGGAAGCACTTGATCTATTAGTTCTTGTGAGAGAATAAGACTAGGGTTTTGTGGTATTTTGAAACCTTGATACTACTTTGAGTGCTTGATGTTGAAAAGGTAGGATCTTGTATACTTGTGTGATACAAGTGAAGATGCCAAGGAGGACTTGCCAGTGTGTTATACTTGTTTGTTGTGGATCTTTGGTGGAGCAACCGGCATTAATTGGGTGAGATTTCTAGCTAGGAGTTGGTGGCTATGGTTTACCCTAGCTAGTGTTTGAGGATCTTGAATTGTACTAGTTTGTATTAACTCTTGTTATGCATTTTTACTACATCCTATCTAAATATCTGAAGTGTTCCAGCTGTCAAACATTGTGTACTTGCAGATTTGAATTTCAACTTATGTTATCTTCATGATTGAGCAGTTTGTAGTGCTGGTTATAAATGCTGATTTGACCTAACATTGAGCATAATTTGTTATGTTATTTAACACTCATTTAGAAGGTAAAGGGGCATATTTACTGCTGTAATAAGTCATTTTCAGATCTGTAATTTGCTTGAGAAGTGTGCCCTGAGGGATGAAATTTAGCTGCATTGAAGTAGACTTGATTGGCATTTATTTTCTTGGCCTGCCTTGTGAATTAGGTTGATGAGAAGTGAAGTATTTGCTGCTGTAAATTAATATTTCAGATTCAGCCCTAAGGCTTTCACAGGAAATGGATCCAGGAAACCTCAAGGTTGAGATGAAATTTCTGAATATGTAATAAAAGTTAGATTCTTGAAATTTCTACAGGATGGACATGATTTGTGAACAAAGCTTTTCCCTTGATGTTGGGGTTCTTTCATGAAGCCTTGATCTGAAGATTGATGTGTTTGATCCCTGTTGTCTATTCTTTTCCTCCATTCGCCCAATAGACTAAGGCACTGGTCACCTTTCTTAATTCGTAATTTTGAATTCCAACTTTTTCTAGGAATACCCCCCGAGTTTGGAAAAGCTGGAGTCCGATGTGAGAAAAAACCAACTAAAGTGACAGTGTGGGGTGGTTTCTTGTTGTTACACATGAAATTCCCTTATTGGTCTTATGGTTGGTCACAAGGACAATTTTGAGTGCTAACACAACTCCATGAAAAATAGTTAAAAATCTTAGAAGGTAGATCCAAAGTAGTAGAAGAACAAGTATGCACGGTGTAGATGGAAAAATGTGAGGCCTGTTATCGCACAGATTGTAGGTTGGGCAAAGACCGACCCATTCCACAAGATGGCGAGAACTATGGGAGAGTCTACCCACTGTTAACTTAGATAAACCCTCCCCTTTCTTTAGTGAAGGAGAAATCCTACACAAGGGGGGAATCCCGGGTGACCCTAGGGGGATTGCAATGAGATAATGAGGAAATGAGAAGGATACCCCTATGGTCAAAGTCAAGAGAGACTTTGAGACTTGGAAAAGAGGTCTTGGAAGGTGGAAGATGGTTGCCAAGGTTGTATCCCTGCAAAACAAAGTTAGAACACTAAAACAAGATAATATAGTGCGATATAAGCCTCAAAACCTAAGGGGAAACAGCGAGAAAAGCTTGCTGTCCCAAAACTGCAGCATATATCAGATTTATATCAGCAATGAGTAGGTTATGACAGCTGCATAATTAACCATCAAATTCATCAAATGATTATTGGATAATTAAGCCCAAAACATGTAGACAATATTCCAATGCTTAAACTCAACTTTTGATGGTAAAATAGGGCTCCAAAAAGATGTTATCAGCAATGTATTAGGGCAGCCTTATGGCTGTAGCAAACAATTGCTACAACAACAACTTCCAACCATAGGAATCAACAAGTAAACCATCAAAAAGATAGCCAATGAATAGGAGAACAGTAATCTAGGTTTACAAGTGGAGGATGTATGCCATTATATTCCAATAATTAAGCAAGATCAACCTTGCAACCAAGCAAGAAACAATACAATGCATAAATTCCTTACCTAGTCCAAGCATTAACAAGATAAACTCTTTCTTACCAAGAATATTCCACCACACATGGATGAACAAGCATCAAGAGAGATGGCACGCCACTTTAGCTCCACAAGACAAGTTTTAAGCATCCAAATAGCATCAAAGAGAGAGATAGACGAAATGCCCAAGAAGGGTGCAAATTTCAGCCAAGAATGTCTTCTCTCAAGTGAGAGAGTTATGATAAAATGAAATGAATATGATCCTTATTTATACAAAAACTCCTAAAAAGTGTTTGTCCATGTTGCCGCCTTTATATACACATGGGGTATCGTGGAAGAAATCTTCAATCCACTTAGTGTGTCCTTGGGGGCAAGTCTCGAGTCAAGGTGTCGTCACCTGATCCTCGACTCCTCCGTCTAGGCCAACTCCTAGCGAAGCCAAGGGGCCTAGTCCCTAACAAAATACTATGGCTTAAGATAATCTAAGCAAAATAAACCATTCTAGGAGTTTATTGCAAAATAAAATGATTTAAGTAAAACATTCAACATTCATTCATTCCATAGATAAGATAAGCTTTGATAACAAAAAGATGTCCAATTTGGAAAAGATGCTTGCACAAGATAGTAAAGGATACAATATCTGCAAGTAATTGAAAGTTTATTAGACAATCATAATAACATAAATGAATGAAATATTAACCCATGCTCATAGTGAATTTGTAGCAAATAAAATGTATGAAGACTTGAAACTAGTGCCTTAAAAGTATCATGGACAGTTGTTGAACGTGTGTTTTATTAAATTGTGTTTGTTGAAGGTAGGTTAATGAGAAAAGTGTGGCCTCTCTAGAGGCGATCTCTTTGTTTGAAAATATGCTGAGAACTTACCGAAACCCCAAGGCCTCACCAGTAAGTTCAATGAAGGTGTCAGAGGTCCAACACGGGGAGAACCTAGATCTCAAAGTTCCCATCTGATTTCACACACTCCTTTCATGCAGTTTCCCTCGCATTAAGATAACAACTTTTAAGATTTCCCTAATTAAAACTACTCCGCACTGACCAACCCCGGTTCTGATGAATCCTAGGATTGAACTAGGCTCGCAAGGGTTCAGAGCATACACCGGGGAGCTGAAGCGAAGGTTTATTTTAAAGCAAGAAAATAAAAATGCTGAAAGAGATGCAAAAATCGAAGTGTTTTCTAATTACTAAATGCGAAAAAGAAACTAAGCTAAGAATTAAAAAATTACTTTGCCCAAAAAGAAATTAAGTGTTGTGATTGATTGACTGGTTAATTCCCTTAGATTGTGTGTTTGGAAAGTAAAAGCAAGAAACTCATAAGGAAAGAACGCACACAACCACACCACCGATCCCCATAAAGGGGATGACGAAATTGGGCACTATGAGGCCCGCTTTTATTAATGCCTATTACACTTGAGAAACTGGGTTCTCTTTTTTCTCTTTTGGATCCTTATAGAATGGATCAAATTAAAGGAAATTATTACAAAAGAATTTCTAAAAATCCTTGGTCTTCAAGGGTTCCAACTTGGGCTAGAATTTCTTCACTTTAGCTTCGACTTTGCCAGAGTTTCCCCTTGTTTTGTGATGGACCTGCTAAAAACCAGCAAAGAAAAAGATTAGAAAATGATGAAAAACACTTTAAGAAACTAAAATAAAAATGAAGAAACTTAACCAAAAATTTCTGATCTTTTTATTATGCAAGAATGCAACTTTTTGTGGGTTTTTTGAAGCTTTAAATGAACCTAAACTAAGCTCTCTTAGGTGTTTTGTTTTCTGTCCCGAAACAGCAAGCTAAACATTCCCAATTAGCTAAATTTAAAATGCAAACTAGAACAACTTTCTATCTTAAGATTTTTTATAAAAAAATCAGAAAATTGCGAGGAAAGTACTTAGATCTATACTTTTGATTAAAGAAAGAATTAAAACTAGATCTAAGATTTATGCATGCAATACTAGATGCTAAAATTTATCTTTAAATTGAAACCTAGATGACATGCAAACGAATAGAGAAAGGGGAAGAAGAAATTTTTTGATTGTTGGAGCCTTCTCTTGAGCTTGAGAATCTTGGGCTATGGGGTCCCTTTTGGTGTGAGGAAGAGGGAGGAATTCCTTCTTTCGAACTCTTGGAAAAACACTAGATGCAAGCTAGCTCTCTTGCTTTTCCAAGGATGAGATCCTGCATGCTTCAAGAAAAATCACAAATACCTGCAAAACTTGGTGTTTCCTACAAAAGAGACTTCATTTGCACGTTAGTTTAAGCAAAAACAAATCATGCAATACAAGCATCCGATATAAGTAAACAAAATGGATTGATTAAGCAAACAAGCTAAAGCATCTACTCTAATTAGATAGCAATATCCTTACCATTAGCCAAATTGCACAATAAATAACTGCGAGAACTTAAAACAACATCACCTCAATATGTACCAACAGTCATCCACACATGAGCACCATGTTAAGTTTTTACTGTTGTTATTTGATTATTTCCAATTTACTCGAGCATTCAATGCATTCCCAAAACAACAACATAAAGAGGATCATTGAAAGAAACACAATCACAAGGTATGCAACATTTTATCCTGGGAAACCCTCATTGGTGAGAAAACCTAGCAAAAACTTCCTCAATAATAGATTGCCAATACAATGCCAAGACTAAGACCAAAACACCAAAGATAAACCAAGACTGAGCATGCGCCTCTCTTCTCCTTCCTCCTGCAACTGCAACTGCCTTCAAGATATTCCCACTAGATGAGTGAGTGTGTAAGTGAGGCACCATCCTCACATATAAATACTAGTTGAGGAGGCACTAGGGTTATGTCTCTTCACTTAGTGGGGCCAACTTCTTCTACAAGTGGTTAAAACCACTTTATAAACACTAGGGTCCGACTTTACAAATACCACCATACAAATATGGTTTGATCAATCAATAAAGGCGATTTGATCTTATACAAGACCTGACATGATCAATCCGCAAAAGGGGATTTGATCTATAAGATAATAACTCAAATATAATTAGGATATTCTTCAAAGTTACAATATTTCAACACTTCCCCTTAACGAGAAGGGTATTCTACTGACATGACCCAATACAACATTATCAAGAGAAGGAGAGGGCGACACCATCATCAACATCTGGAAAACTGACTAGCACATGTATAAATCATCGGAAGTTTTTCTCATCATCAATATCATCATCGTTTACAACATGGAGCCAGAGTAACATCATCATCATCATCAGCTTGAAGCTGAAGTAACATCATCATCATCATCAACATGAAGTTGAAACATCAACATCAATAGCACGAAGCTAGAACAACATCATCAACAGCACGAGGCTGGAACAACATCATCGAAAACATAAAGTTGAAATAACAACATCATCAATATGTGGCACAAATTGAGGGAGGTGTATCAACAACAACATTTGTGGTACTCTGACAGACCGTTCTTATTGAACCTTCGGGATCTGCCCAGGGATCATAAGATTCCCTAGGATATAAAATCCTAACAAGCTACCACGTGGTACTCTGACAGACCGTCCTTACCAGACCTTCGGGATTTGCCCAAGAATCATAAGATTCCCTAGGATATAAAATCCTAATGGAGCTACCACTACTGACCACAACTAGCATATACATGCACAGGTACTCAGAAAGACCGTCCTATGTAATGTTCCCGACTTGTCTAGTCTAGGAAACGTTGCTAATGTGTGTGTAGGATTAATTGTTTACAACATATAAATGATCATACAAATAACAAATGCGACAAAAGATTGCAAAGTTTATATTATGATATCTCTGCGGAGTACAAATGCCGAATGCGGCTGAATAAAATGAATCACTCGGCTAGATCAAATGAGAAAAGGATCTTAGCCGGAATACAATAAGCAAACTAAATGATAATACCCGATAATAGATGAGCACTGCGGGATCGAATGATGAGCTGGAACTATGGCAGCTCGCACGGTAACTGCTGTAAGTCCGGAAAGTTCGCCCTAATGGCTAAACCTCTCGGAATGGCCTGGAAACTGTCCCAAATGGTGCGCCCTGCTCTAGCTCTCAGTCCTGGTGACTGACCGACCCCTCTGCTGGTGTGTCTAGACCCCGGATGGATCCCCCTGGGGGAATGCGCCCCTCTCTCATTGGAAAATTGCGCCCTAGTGATTCCACCGTCGGAATCGGGTGAGATGTGTCTCAAAATGATTGTCTTGTCCTGCTATGAAATGGGTTGGAAGGGTTTCCCTGGATCTGATCTGATGATCGATCGGGAACCCCGAATGTGTCCACCAAAAGTGTCGCACTCCCAAGTCTGGAAAATGCACCCCAGATGATTCCTTCGTCGGAATCTGACGAGGAACCAGGGGAAAGATGCGCCTTACCTTCCTCTCAACTGGGTTAGAGGGGAATCTCTGAACTCTCCCTGGATGGGACAAGTCGATCCATTGAACCTCCTCAAAAGATGCACCCTCATCTTGAATAAGTGCACCCTTGCTGCTGGAACCCGTGTAACTGGTGCTGAAGAATGATGGAAGACCTATGTGATCTTCCCGGTGACTAAGGTGTGTCTCTCATCATCGAAATCAACGAACTGGTGTCTTTCTCTTGAGATGCACCTTTCTCCTCAATGACAAGTCAAAATCTGCGTAATAATGAATTAGGTCGTTGACCCTTCTCTTATAGCTTTCCAAAACCCTAATTTGCTGTTGAAACCCTAATTCGCCATTGACTTCTAATTTTAGCTCGTCTGTTCTATTTTTAGCTCATATTGGCTTAAAAGCACTTTTAACCAGTTTTAGCTCAATGTCACTTTCCGAACATAACACCTTTGACTGGAGTGACCTCTAGTAACCCTGTTTACCCGTTTCTGGCCTTGGCTATAGTCTAACGGGGCAGTTTAGACCATTAAACCTCCTCTCTAGATCTCCTATTTGGAAAGGGACATTATAGTCCTCCCTCCCCGAAATTGCTTGTCCTCAAGCAATACCAATCTAGGGTGCTGCAACACCTTCTCGCTCTCCCAAGTAGCGTCCTCTACTGGAATCCCTCTCCATCTAATCAAACACTCTTTGATGACCCTGCTACTCGGTTTCCGCTCCCGGAACTCCAATAGCTCCTCCGGAACCAACTCCAACTGTCCCTCCTCATCCAATGGGGGAAGCTCCTCTAATGTGCTAATGAATTGTCCCACTGCCTTTTTGAGGCAAGATATGTGGAAGATTTTATGAATCTTGCTACCCTCTGGAAGCTCTAGCTCATAAGCAACCTCGCCTACTCGGCGCATGATCCTGTAAGGGCCATAAAATCTGGGCTTGAGCTTCTCGGCCCCACTCTTCTTCAGAGATGATTGTCTGTAAGGTTGGAGTCTCAAGAAGACCAAATCCCCAACTTCAAAGCTGCGCTCCAACCTGTGCTTGTCCGCGCACATCTTCTGTTGGTTTTGTGCCGTCTGCAGGTTCTCTTTCAACAACTTGAGAATCTTCTGATTCTCTAAGATCCAATCCTTGGCCTTGGGAGCTCTGCTCTCCTCGAAAAGCAAGTCTACCAAAGTGGGAGCATCATATCCGTACAATTCTCGGAAGGGTGTCATACCAATGGACATGTGGAAAGTGGTGTTGTAGCAATGCTTTCCTAAATGTAGCAACTTGACCCATGTTCTCTGTTGTCCACCTACATAGGTCCTCAAATATCCTTCAACCCACTTGTTGACGATCTCGGTCTGCCCATCTGTCTGAGAGTGATAGCTGGTGCTGGGTGTCAACTCTGTCCCCACCAACCTAAACAATTCTCTCCAGAATGTGCCAATGAACCGACTGTCCCTGTCATTGATGATGTTCCTCGACAACCCATGAAGTCTGAAGACCTCCCTGAAGAATAGCTCGACTACCTGAACTGCGCTGTACTCTGTCAGTATGGCATAGAAGTGAGCAAACTTGGTCAATCTGTCAACCACTACATAGATACAGTCCTTACCCTGGACCTTGGGTAGGCCTGTGATGGAGTCCATCGATATACTTTCCCATTTCTTCTCTGGAATGGGGAGTGGTTGAAGTAGCCCTGTTGGAAGAGTATGCTCTAACTTGTTCTGCTGGCAAGTCACACACTCACTGATGTGTCTCATAATGTCCTGTTTGAGGCCCTTCCATGAAAACCTCTCCCTGATCTGACTGTAGGTTTTAAAAAACCCTTGATGGCTTGCTACTGGTGAATCATGAACTGCTGTGAGGATCTTCTTCTTGAGCCCCGAACCTGGCACCAAGTAGACTCTGTCCTTGTAGAATATGACATCGTCAATGTCCCTATACCTGTCATCCTGTATCTGCTCATCCATAACCTCACAAGCGAACTTGTTCTTGGAATATTCCACTAACAAGTGGGATTTCCAATCTGTTGAAATCTCCATCAAAGAACATGACGCAGGTCTCCTCGATAGTGCATCGACCGTAATGTTCTTCTTCCCCTTGACATACTCTATGTCGAAGTCGAATGCTTGTACCTTTGTCACCCATTTCTGTTTGCGCTCACTGAGGTCCTTCTGCTCAAGGAAATACTTCAAGCTGTTGTGATCTGTCTTGACCACGAATTTGCTGCTTACCAAATATTGTCTGAATTTGGTCAAGGCATGCATGTTTGCCAGCATTTCCTTGTCATAAATGGAGTAAAACCTCTCGGGATGACTGAGTTTCCTGCTCTCGAATACAATGGGGTGTCCTCCTTGCATCAAAACTGCCCCGATACCCTCGCCGGATGCGTCACATTCTAGTACAAATGACAAGGTGGAGTCTGGTAATGCTAACACTGGACAAGTGCCCATGACTTCCTTCATGTGATCAAAGGCTTTCTTTGACTTCTTGGTCCAGATGAAAGCCCCATGCTTGGTAAGATCCGTCAGTGGTGCTCCAAGCTGAGAAAAACCCCAGACAAGGGACTTGTAATAGTTGCACAACCCGAAGAAATTCCTCAACTCTGTCACGTTCTTGGGCGTTGGCCAATCCAGAATGGCCCTGATCTTCTCCTGGTGCACCTGTACCCCTTGCGCACTGATGATGTGGCCCAAGTAAAGTAGCTCTGTCATACTGAAGTCACACTTGAACTCTTTGGCGTACAATGATTGTGCCTCCATGATGCTCAATACCTCATCCAGGTGCCTCATATGCTCTTGCCATGTCTTGCTGTAAACCAAGATGTCATCGAAGAAAACCAAGACTGATTTCCTCAACTGATCCCTGAATATGTGGTTCATGCAAGACTGGAATGTAGCTGGTCCATTGGTTAGCCCAAATGGCATAACCAGGAACTCAAAATGTCCAAAGTGACATCGAAATGTCGTCTTCTCTATGTCCTGCTCTTGGATGTTGATCTGATGATACCTAGAGCGTAGATCAATCTTTGAGAAGAAAACTGCCCTATGCAGTTCATCCATCAACTCGTCAATGCATGGGATAGGATACCGGTTCTTGATGGTTTTCTTGTTCAAGGCCCGGTGATCAATGCACATCCTCATGGTGCCATCCTTCTAAAGAACTAAGACAACTGAAGAGGCGAATGGGCTGCTGCTCGGTCTGATGTGTCCCATCACTGGCAATTCCTTGATTGCTTTCTCTCTCTCATCCTTGAACCTCCTAGGATGACGATAGGGGAGTGTGATCATAGGTTTGGCCCCCTCCTCCAACTCAATGGTGTGCTCAAACCCTTTGTCAGGTGGTCTCCCTGGTGGAATTGACCCAAAAACCTGCTGTTGTCATCCCAACAAATTCCTGATCTCTATATGATACTATTGTCGTCCCTTTGAATCCTTCCATGTAGTGAACAACCACTCTGCGACATATGCTACCTCCCCATGTCTATATATCGGATATCCTCTCCATCCTCTTGGCTGAAACTGTCCTGGGTGCTCCTATCGACATACCTCTCGTAACAACCTTCTTCCCGTCACAGTCTCTGAACCCCATCTCCAAGGTTTGGTAATTGGTGGTGATTTTTTCCAAGGTGATCATCCACTGGACTCCCAACACCACATCTGTGTCAGATAGGTCAACTACATAAAATGTGTCTCTCACTGTGTAGTTGCCTAACTTTATCTCCAAGTCCAGAACTCGGTCTAGACACTCAACTGTGTGGCCATTTGCTACTGCAACATCAAACCCCTCAAAATCCTCTCGCTGAAGTGCCCGTCTCGATACCAATGAAGCCCCAATGAAGTTGTGGGTGGTGCCACCATCTATCAGGGCAATTTCCCGTTGCCGCTGAATAGTCCCTTTGATTTGGAGGGTATTGTACCTGGGAACACCAGAAAGGGTCGCTATGACTCCTCCCTTTGCTGGTTTTTGTTTGTTAGCCTGCTCAGGAGGCTGTGGAACTACCGGTGGGTCGGCTCCTGCTGGTGTCGGTGGTTTACGGGGAGGCTGCTCCTTTGCCTGTGCTGACTCCTTTGAGCTAGTGGATCCACTGTCCTGCTGCTCCTCCTCACTGTACACATTGTTTGCTGCTACCTCAAAATAATGAATCTCTCCCTTGCCCATGCACCTGTGGCCTGGGATCCAAGGGTCTCTGCAGTTGAAGCAAAGCTTCTTCCTCATCAGCTCTCGCCTCGTCTCATGATCCAACTTCTCCTTGCCCTTCCATTCTCTCTGGAATGGCTTCCTGTCTCGATCCTTCTGTGGTTCGAAGGGTTTGGAAAAGGGTTTAGTCTTTGGCACTGAGTTTGCCAAATCTCGAGTGCGTAGGATGGCATCCTGCAAGGTGTAAAGCCTGTATGCTTTCACCCATCCTTTCAAAGGCTCTGTGAGTCCCTTTGTGAATAACATGATCAACCTGGGCTCTGATATATCTATCACTGCCAGTTCTACCCGCTGAAACTCCATGATGAACGCCTCTGTTGTGCTGGTTATTCTCAACTGGGCTAGATCCCTGAAGTGGATCTCGGGATCCCTCCTGTCAAACCTGTCCATGAGTCTCTCTGTGAACTCCCTATAGGTGGTGATGCGACTGTGACCCAATGTCACCAATCGATGATGCCACCACTCGTGTGCCTCACCCTCCAAGTGTAAGGTAGCGAAATTGATGGCCTCTGTCTTGGTCATCTGGTTGAGCTGCTAGCATGTGTCTAGCTTCTGTACCCAAGCTCCGGCGGTGCATTTGTATGATCCGTCGAAAGAAGGTATGGTGAGTTTACCAACTTTTCGGATGAAATCAATGTTATGCCCCTGCTCCTGCTGTGGTCCTCCTCTTTGTGGCTCTCTGGGGCGGTTCCTGAGTCTGAGTCCACAATACTCGACTAGGGTCATGTCCTGATGGAAGTCACGGCCCAATGCTGTATATTCCCTACTGTACTCTGGAATGCCCTCTGCATGAGTGGGCGACCTCTGTGCTATTGGTAGTTGTGCTTGTAATGGGGGTGCCCTCTGGAAACTGGGAAACAAAGGTCTGGGAATCCTACTTGAAGAGGTGTATGTGCGAGTAGGAGACTGGGGTCTACTTCCTGCCCCCGAGTTCCCCTGTGCTGCATGTGGGGTTTGTTTGCCCGGGGTGCCCACTATAGCCAATCTATCAACCACCTATGCCAAGGACTGAGTCATGGCCCGCTGACTAGCTACCATATCAATGATAACCTGCATGAAGGCTACCTCTGGCTCCATGGGGGCCTTACCACTGCCCTCTGGTTGCTCATATCTGTCTCCTAGCATCCTCTCTGCCTCGCGCTCAGCCCTTATCTCTGTTTCCTTGTGCACCTCTTCCTCTTCCTCTGAACTGGGAGGGAAAGGCGGAAAGTCAGGCCTAGGCCTTCTTTCCTTGTGCCTGTTGTAAGTGACATATTCGTAACCTACGTGCTCATGCCCCTTTGGGTGTTTTGCTGCACTCATCGTCTTTAGTCACAGGCTCGCAGGACTAAAGCTCTGATACTACTGTAATGTTCTTGACTTGGGTAGTCTAGGAAACGCTGCTAATGTGTGTGTAGGATTCATTGTTTACAACATATAAATGATCATACAAATAACAAATGCGACAAAAGACTGCAAAGTTTATATTATGATATCTCTGCGAAGCACAAATGCCGAATGCAACTGAATAAAATGAATCACTCGGCTAGATCAAATGACAAAAGGATCTTAGCCAGAATACAATAAGCAAACGAAATGATAATACCCGATAATAGATGAGCACTGCGGGATCGAATGATGAGCTGGAACTATGGCAGCTCGCACGGTAACTGTTGTAAGTCCGGAAAGTTCACCTTGATGGCTAAACCTCTCGGAATGGCCTGGAAACTGTCCCAAATGGTGCACCCTTCTCTAGCTTTCAGTCTTGGTGACTGACCGACCCCTCTGCTGGTGTGTCTGGACCTCGGATGGATCCCCCTGGGGGAATGCTCCCCTCTCACTGGAAAACTATGCCCTAGTGATTCCACTGTCGGAATCGGCTGAGATGTGTCTCAAAATGATCGCCTTGCCCTGCTGTGAAATGGGTCGGAAGGGTTTCCCTGGATCTGATCTGATGATCGCTCGGGAACCCCGAATGTGTCCGCCAAAAGTGCCGCACCCCCAAGTCTTGAAAATGCGCCCCAGATGATTCCTTCGTCGTAATCCGACAAGGAACCAGGGGAAAGATGTGCCTTGCCTTCCTCTCAATTGGGTCAGAGGGGAATCTCTGAACTCTCCCTGGATGGGACAAGTCGATCCACTAAACCTCCTTAGAAGCTGCGCCCTCACCCTAAATAAGTGCACCCTTACTGTTGGAACCTGTGTAACAGGTGCTGACGACTGATGGAAGACCTGTGTGATCTTCCTGGTGACTAGGGTGTGTCTCTCAACACCGAAATCAACCAACTGGTGTCTTCCTTCTGGAATCCATTAAACTATCTCTCATGAGATGCACCTCTCTCCTCAATATCAAGTAAAAATCTGCATAATAATGAATTTCATCGCTGACTCTTCTCTTATAGCTTTTTGAAACCCTAATTTGCTGTTGACTTCTAATTTTAGCTCATAGTGGCTTAAAAGCGCTTTTAACCACTTTTAGCTCAATGTCACTTTTCGAACATAACACCTTTGACTGGAGTGACCTCTAGTAACCCTGTTTACCCCTTTCTGGCCTTGGCTATAGTCTAACGGGGCGGTTTAGACCATTAACCCTCCTCTCTAGAGCTCCTATTTGGAAAGGGACATTACGTCCTAACTGGTCCTTCGAGATCTGCCCAGGAATCATAAGATTCCCTAGGATATAAAATCCTAATGGAGCTACCCACTGTTGGCTACCATAGTATCATCAGCATCACTCCCCCTTTCGAGGGAGGTCCTTTCGAACAACACCAATCTTGTCTTGGAAGTACTCAGTTTTCACACGAGACAGAGGCTTGGTCAACACATCTGCAACTTGCTCATTTGTGCCAACATATTGGAGCTTTACAGCTGTCCTTTGCACCATATCACGAATGTAGTGACACCATATCTCTATGTGCTTCGACTTATCATGGAACACTGGGTTCTCCATCATTTTTATACAACTCTGGTTATCACATAGAATCACAGTGGCTTCCATCTCCAGATCGAACAGACCTGTCAACAACTTCCGAAGCCATATAGCTTCACAACTGGCGGAACATGCTGCAATGTACTCTGCTTATGCTGTGCTGAGAGCAATACTAGATTGCTTCCTGCTTTGTCATGAAGTCATGGCTGATACCAAACTGAAACAACATCCTGAAGTGCTTTTCCTATCTGAATCACTTCCAACCCAATTTGAATCAGTATAACCACACAGTCTGAAGTTATGATCTCCAGTATAACAAAGACCATAATCCAACGTACCCTTAAGGTATCTCATCACATGCTTTGCAACTACAAGGTGAACATGTCTGGGCTCCACCACATATTGATTCAAGGTGTTCAAAGGAAAGCATAAATCTGGCTTGGTATTTGTCAGATACATCAACGATCCAATAATCTGTCTGTATAGAGTAGCATCAACCAACTCTGATGAAGTATCAACCAGGAGCTTCAAATTCGTTTCCATGGGTGTTTTCATGGCTTTACATTCCAACATGTCAAATCTCTTGAGTATTTCAACTGTATACTTCCCTTGGTTAAGGAAGATCTTCTCTGGGCTCTGCCAAACTTCAAGACCTAAGAAATAAAGCATCGGGCCTAGGTCTTTCATCTCAAATTCTACAACGGGCTTCTTCTTGCAATCTGTGATGAGCTTTTCTTCTCCTGTCAAGAATAAATCATCCACATATAGTAGCAATATAATTGGCTCATCATTCATAACCTGGAAGTAAAGGTTAGAATTAACTTTACTCTTGGTAAATCCCAAGCTTGTCAGGAAACTATCAATTCCGCCATACCAAGCTCTAGGAGCTTGCTTCAACCCGTACAGAGCTTTCTTTAATCTGCATACATGAGTCCTTCTATCTTCAACTTCATACTCTTGTGGTTGTTCTATATACACTTCTTCAATAACACCGTTTAAGAAGGTTGTTTTCACATCCATTTGTTGTAACTTCCACTTCATTTTGGCTGCAGGAGCTATGATGGTTATGATAGAAGTGTATCTGGCTACATGAGCAAATGTTTCTTCATAGTCAATACCTTCCTTTTGAGAAAATCCACGAGCCACAAATCTTGCTTTATGTTTATCAATACTTCCGTCTGCTGCATGTTTTATCTTGTATATCCACTTGGAAGATACCACATCTTTGTTCTTTGGTTTAGGAACTACTTCCCATACAACATTCTTTATAATGGACTAGTATTCTTCTGTCATGGCGTCCATCCATTCTTTCTTCTGAACGACTTCCTCAAAGCGAGTAGGTTCCTTTTCTACGAGATCACACATCAAAGCCATATAGCTGGAGAATGGCTTAGGTTTCTTGCTTTGTCTCATGGTTCCTTTTGGGGCACCATACTTCTCTACATTTTGAATAAGTTCTCTTGCCCAAGCTGGCTTTCTCTTGTGAGAGATCGTCATACGGGGAGGTTCTTGAGATTCTATGATATCATGATCTTCTGGAATCTAATCATCAGAGGTAGTTGTAACTTCCTTCACAGGTTTTGCAACTCTGGGAGCTACAGGTTCTTCTTCATATACTTCTTCAAGATGGCATTTCCTTGATCTTTTGAGTGCTGCATCTTCATCAAAGGTTACATCTCTGCTAATTTCAATATGATGGTAACCTGGTATGTAAATTCTGAAGGTCTCAGAGACCTCACAGTATCCATCAAATATTCCCTTCTTTCCTGAAGGATCCAACTTAGTTCTCTTTTCTTTTGGAATGTGTACAAATACTGGACAACCAAATATTTTGAGATGGCTCACTTCTGGCTTCTTTTTGGTGAACATTTCTTCGAGATTTTTGAATCCAAGTGCACTATGGAATAACCTGTTTTGGACATATACTGTTCTTACTACTTCAACCCATAAGTGCATTGGAAGATCTTGATCGCGATTCATAGTCTTTACTTCTTCCATAATTGTTCTACTCTTTCTTTCTGTTGCACCATTTTGTTGAGGATGATAGGGAGTGGTGAGCTCCCTCTTAATCCCGACATCTTTGCAAAAACTTCCAAATTCATTTGAAGTGTACTCTCCTCCATTGTTTGACCTGAGTATCTTGATTTTCCTTCTAGAGAGGTTTTCTACCAAGGCTTTGAAATCCTTGAACTTTCCAAGTACTTCATCTTTTGATTTCAAGAAATAAACCCAAGTCTTATGAGAGTAATCATAAGTAAAGGATACATAGCATACATACCCGCTTAGAGAAGTTGATGGCATTGGACCACATACATCTGAGTGGACAAGCTCTAAGATTCCTTCTGCTTTACTATCGCTCTTTGGAAAATGATTCTTTATGTTTTTTTTCCTTGTGCACATCCCTTGCATACACCTTCATGATCAACCTTTAATTCTGGTAAACTTGTAACTACCTTGCTTACATATGGTAAGGATTTGTAGTTGATGTGAGCTAGTCTTCTATGCCAGAGTTCACAAGGACTTTCAGTAGAGTGAGTCAAGGCTACATTTGAGTGACCTTTTAACTTGTACAAACCACCTTCTTCTGTTCCAATAACCACTGCATCTTCTATAGTTTTTCCTTTAGACCATATAAGAACTTCACCATCCATGAATGCAATCCTGAAACCTTTCTTATCTAGGGCTGAGATAGAAAATAAGTTCTTTGTCAAACTTGGTACATAGAGTACATCCTTCATTCTCATCGGAGTTCCTGAATCAAGTTTGTAGGTGGATTCTCCCATTCCTTTGATAGGGTACTGATAATCATCTCCAAGTGAAACTTTCTCGGGGAAGTCCTTTTCTATAAGGCTAGAGAGAATGTCTTTATGGCTTGTCATGTTTTTAGAGGCACTGCTATCTATGAGCCAATTATCCTCTCCAGGTGTCACAGATCCTGAGAGGGAGGAAAACAAAATATAATCTTCAATCTCTTCTGTTATCGCACAGTTTGTAGATGGGAGAGAGGCTAAAGGATAGCAGGTCAAACTGGCGAAATAGGAACCTTCCCCACCCAATGTCACCACAACGAGAAGTTTCTTTCTATTTAGGGAGGTTAGGCCCAGGGGAGACGTCCCTGGTGACCCGTAGCTTTGAAGAGGCAAAGGTTTAAAAGAAGTAAGATAGTTCCCCCTTCACAGATCACCACCCAAAAAGATAGTCCGGCCAAAGGCCAATTTGAAGTAACCCCCAAAGAATATGTACCTGCCTGGAACAAGACAACAACAAGAAAGATATATGCAAGCTATATTCAATGGGGTTAGTACTTCATATGTAAGTGACTATCTGATATTCAATGTAAGCAATTTGACAATAAATATTGACGAAATCAATGTTTGCAAAATGGCAATGATAAATATGTTATTTGTCAATAGATACTCGAATGATATAGCATTCGATGTAACAAATCAACACTCAATCCAATAAATGCTCTTAACTACCATTCAATTGCTTATAAAATGAAACGTTGCTGCATCAAGATGAAATAACCAAGGGTGACGTCAACATTCTAGGGTTAGTAGGTTAGGGTTAGTGTAGTTAGCGTTTCAGTTTAAAAGAAGTTTGAGAGTGTGGATTTGATTTCACTTCAACGTTGGAGGCTGGAGATCAGTGCCTTAGGGTTAAATGGAAAGTGAAGGACGCACAAGTTGAAGGGGACGAGATTCCAAAGGACTAGAGGGAAAGGTTTCAAGGTGTTGCTAAAGCAGGGCCTTAAAGGCGGAACCCTAGGGGAGAGAGGCTCACTCCAGTGTTGCAAAAGCAAGGCCTCGTGCTCTCTCCTCCTCCCTAGCAAACGACTAGATCAGATAAAGCACAAAAACAAGACGAGAGAGCTTGAAGAGGGAGAGTGTTGCTGCAACAAGGCTCTTTCTTCAAACCCTAAGGGAAAAACGACCCTAGGTGTAGATAACGTAGGCCTAGGACGTCTCCCTCTCTTGGATTTGTAAAGGTACGATTAGCACATGGGAGAGAGAAGCAAGGAGTGTAGCTATGGCTAGGCTCTCTTCTTCTCTTTCAATGGCTAAAGGTTTCTCTATCAGGGGACATGAGACAACGACCTACTTGTGTGTTTGTCCCCTAGGATTTTGATTCAGCAAATTTATAAGCAATATGCAAGAAATTTAAACTACAACCATTCAATAAGAAGTTTTGCAGAAAAAACACTTACAATTCATGAAGAAATAACCATGCAAACCCTAGTTGTAACACCTTCCTTCAAGAGAAAC
>ML776852.1:850612-865333 GCA_009831015.1 Picea engelmannii | reverse complement strand
TGACAAGATGAAGCTGATGGAAGAAGAAAAGGATGGGCCCTCCAGGGCCATGCTTAGGTCAATCCTGCTCTCAGTACTTAATGTCTAGGACCTGTGGGCCTTGAGACATGATCTCCTAGTTATCCCTAAAGGTGGGGATAACATCTTCTTTAGTTAACTTTTTGGGTGGCTCATCATCTTCAACTGCATGGGCATGATGTCTTTTGTTATTTCTCCTCTTGTATTCTTCCCTTTTGGCAGGATAGTTTTTAGCAATGTGTCGCATCTTATCACAATGATAACATTGATAAGAGGAGAAATCTTTTCCCTTTCTTTGACCCTTATGATATTTTTGGAATCTCTTTGGAGAGTGAGATTCTTTATGAAAGTGGGTCTCCTTTTGAAAATGAGACTTTTTCTTTCCACCCTTAGCATGATCAACTAGGGCTTGATCTTCATCTCTTGATAGGACGGCTTCTCGGTTGGCCGCTCTTGCTTCTTCTTGAACATATTCTTCCCATAAACTGTCAAATTTGAGTTTCTCTTTTCTTCCACAAATAGTTTGGATGAAGGCATCCCAAGGTCTTGTGAGACCATTAAGAGTTGTCATCACGAGTTCATCTTCATCTAAGTTGTCTCCAATTTCCTCTAACTGTTCCTTGAATTGAAAAACCCTAGAGAAATAGTCTTGAACTGTTTCTCCTTTTTGCATCTTTGTATTCTTGAGTTGGGTTCTCAAGTTCATCTTTCGGTTGATGTTCTTTCCTTCATTCATTCTGGTTAGGGCATCAAACATCTCTTTTGGAGTATTCTTAGAAGACACTTGAGGGATCGAGTGGTCTTTAATGGAATCTGCAATTATTCTTTTGGCCTTAATCATATCCTTCTTGTACTTCTCTTTGGCTGCATCTTCTTCGGGTTCTGGTAGATTTTCTTTTATGAATTTTGCAAGGTCATTCTCTTCAAGAATGAGTCCAATTCTGTACTTCCAGGCACGGAAATTTTCCAAACCTTCTAACTTGTCAAAAAGCTTGGTGCTTGCAGAGATCTTGACCCGGGGCTAAGAAAATGACTAGAAAATGAAAGTGCTCAAAAATTGATTCTGAGCTTACCAAGAGATGCATTGGGTTGAGGCGAGTTTGTTGGAGCTGACTGTTTCAAAAAATTCCAAGTTTTACCCCTTGAAACTTGACCTGCGCAATTTTGGACTGATACTTCTGGCACTGGTTCTGATTTTCTAGTGCCAGTCAAAACTAGGGTTTGACTTTCCGGAGAATCTGGCCATTGAAAAAGTTCGCTCAAGTTGCAAAAATATGCGCTAGGGCAGGGTGCGCTTCCCAAGATAGTTTTGGTCCAAAATTCCTCTTCGGTAAAAGGCCTTAATTTTCTTGTATGACAACAGTGTCATTTTAGATACCCAGTGAAAGATGCTCTATTTAGTCAAGCTCTGATACCATGTTAAGTTTTCACTGTTGTTATTAGATTATTTCCAATTTACTTGAGCATTCAATGCATTTCCAAAATAACAACATAAAGAGGATTGCTGAAAGAAATACAATCATAAGGTACGCAAGATTTTATCTTGGGAAACCCTCATGGGGGAGAAAACCCAGCAAAAACTTCCTCAATAATAGTTTACCAATACAATGCCAAGACTAAGACCAAAACACCAAAGATAAACCAAGACTGAGCATGCACCTCTCTTCTCCTTCCTCCTGCAACTGCCTTTAAGATATGCACACTAGATGAGTGAGTGTGAGAGTGTGTAAGTGAGGCACCATCCTCACATATAAATACTAGTTGAGGAGGCGCTAGGGTTATGTCTCTTCACTTAGTGGGGTCGACTTCTTCTAGAAGTGGTTAAAACCACTTTATAAACACTAGGGGCTGACTTTACAAATACCACCATACAAATATGGTTTGACCAATCCACAAAAGGGGATTTGATCTCATAGAAGACCTGACATGATCAATCCGCAAAAGGAGATTTGATCTATAAGATAATAACTCAAATATAATTAGAATATTCTTCGAAGATACATTATTTCAACCAATAGGTTGACCTCCAAAGTCTCTTGTATTCAAATGCAAAAAAGATATTACAATCATCGCAAGTCGCCCAAGCTCCAACTAACCAAAAGGAGGAGGGTTGAGCTTGCTTTATAGCTTACTAGGTGACATCTCCAAGGTGAGGGCGCATGGGAAGAGGTAGAGTGCGCACTAGTGAACTAGGGATACACATGAGTGAAGTGGGGAATGAGTGGAGAGGGAGTGGAGTTGTAGGTGAGTGATGTGGAGCGATGTGAGGCGATGTGGAGTGGAAGAGGAGTGGAAGGTGAGGAGAGGGCGAGTCCCTCATTGGGATTAGTGCCCCTCTCAAGTGAATGCGCCAACTAACCAAGAAGAGGTCGAGTGGGAGCATTGGGATAACCTCCCATGCCATCTCACCCAACTAACTCGCCCTCACTAGGAGAGTAACTCGCCAACTAGACTTGGGACTCCAAACATTCGGGAACATGTCGTTGACATGTTTGCTAAAATTTAGCACTTTAATTATTGTCTTTTTTATCTTTTTGAGAGGAAAATGCAATTTTGAGTGATTAAAATCACTTTTTTGCCGCAATAAAGGGGGGATAAGGGTTTAGGAGGTGCTTTGGCTTAGAAAATGAGCACAAACATGGCATCTGACAACAACTGAAGCCGCCTCTATGAATTTATTGACTTTTACAATTAAATTATCTGTTTTACGGGAAATTTTTTATTGACTGAAAACTTTAAAAAATCCTTGGGGGGACTTAGCACAATTTCCATCTGACTCAATAGACATGACTTAGCATGAATTCATATACATTTAGACACTAGACATTGGTTATACCATGCCAAGGCCTAACCACCAGCACAGAGTCAAATTTTGGAGGTGTGTCATACATATAATGTTAAAGCAATATATACAATGCATGTGAAATACGGAACAAACACCATCTCAATAATATGTATTATGAGGAAAAAGCAGGAAATACAATTATATGCTGGAAGCCGAGAAAATAATCATTAGCTAGATCTCATGGATCATCACTGGAATACAAAGAAACTAATACAAAATACCCATGATCAGAGGATGAAGGTAGATCTGTGCATGCACGGATAGATCGACAAAATGCAGTTCCAGAAACCCACAACAACTGCTGCAAATATTGGAAAACTCTCCATGGTGGCTATACTCGACAAAACAGACTCGAAACTGTCCCAAACTAAGCGCCCTGGTCTCTAGGCTCCTCCTGGCATCTGTCGGATTGAAGATCTGACCTGTGAAGCTCCTGATGTCATCCCCTAGGGGGTTGCGCACTTCTTGGGCTCTATGAGTGCGCCCTAGTGACTCCACTGTTGGAATCCATGACTATATGTCTCGAAATGTGCGCCCGTCTCCTCTGTACTGGGTCAGTAGGGTTTCCTCTGATCTGATTCGGAATACCCTCTGGAACCCCAAACGTCCCTCCTCGAGAGCTGTGCACTTCCTGGCTGTTTGATGTGCCCTGAGAGATTCTACCGTTAGAATCTGATGACTGGTGGCTCAAAAGAAGCGCCTTGGATGATCCTCAACTGGGTCAGAAGGAATCTGCAAGATAAACCTTGGTCTCATGCAGCTACACCAAACCCTCTCTAACCCTTGCGCCCTCACTGGCTGAGCTGCGCAATCACTGCAAAACTGAATACTCCTGAGTGGCACACTAAAATACCTGGATGGTATCTTCGATAGGCTAGGGTGTGTCTCTCAACACCGAAACCAATCAAGGTGGTGGTTTCCTCAAGAAATCCACAAAAGAACAAGAGGTTGATTCTCCTCCTCTGGAAACTCTCTCAACGTCAAATCATAACATAATGAGGAATTAGGTCGAATTCCTCTTCTTATACCTTCCCCGATCTAAATTGTTGTTGACTTAACTTAAGCTTGGTGACTTATTCCTAACTCGAAAACCCCTTTTTCTTCTATTTCTTTGTTCACTTTGGCTTAAGTGACTTTTCCTATGATTTTTGGCTTAATTACTCGTTTAGCCACTTATTCACCCTTATTTCTTCTTTTTCCTCCTTAATGTCACTTTCAGGTTAGACTTTGCTAACTCAAACCTCCTAAAGTGACTCTAACCGGATAATAAGGGAATCCAAAAATGGGGACATGACAGTCCTCCCTTCCCAAAGATTGCTTGTCCTCAAGAAATTTCGTCAAAACCTAACACTCCGCCAACTGAACCTAACTGAAACTGAACATGATACTTGGGTCCCAAACCCACATGGAAGATGTGAAGCATCCTCCTCTCATCTCACTGTTCGGTGTGGTACTGGCATAAAAGGTCTCTGTCTGAATGTTACTGATGGGTAGAGCAACATGGTACTGCAAAAACTCGGTCAACCCATCAACGAGTCGTTCTACTAGGGAGCCACTCTCACGCATCTCATGAGAGTACTCCTGAAAGTAACACTTGACCTCCATATAAAATGATCCTGACTTCCATGACCACTTTAAGCCAAACATGGCTTCCTCTGGCTGAACATCCTGCCGCCAAAGTGAGGAGCTACAAGACCTCAACGAATAACTAAAATGTGAAACGGTCTCCTCAAAACTGAAGCTCAATGGAAAATCCGAGCGATTTCCCCCTGCAAGGATCCACTCATCTCTATCAGTCAGTGCAATGTCCAGCCTTGTAATCCCAGGGTCCCACGCTAATCTTGGAAAGGTATTATCATTCTGACGTTGCACCACTATGGCCATAATTGTCTGCCCAATGTACACATACTGTATTCCCCACTGCTGGAACCCTGTGCTAAAATACCTGTAAAGACTGGGCCTGCTATCAAGAAACATAATCTGTAAAGGTGTTCCTGCGGAACCAAAGTCTGCAAATCCATCGCCATACCCGATCATGGGTACCCAAAGAGAGAACTTGTCTCACCATATAAAACGAATTCTAGCAAGCCCTCTCATGATAATCTAAGAATGAAGTAGACCGCTTGCTGGCGCAACCCGCTCCATCAAGAAGTGAAGGAAACTACCGACCAAATTAATCCCCGGATCCCATAGCCAATTTGGAAGTCCACCACTTCCAATTCCCCATGAATGCTGTTGTGCCATACTGATGATTGTTGGAATCCAACTGAGCCAATAAATTGAATCCTGTATGCCACCAACTGATGAAAAAAATATACTAGGAATCAACCCTGTGCCTACTAATCTGCCCTGTTGCTGCCAACCCGCACCTAGAAATCTGCCATCCTCACTCCTGACAATGTATGCAGGAAAAGCCTGGAGTTTAGACACCCTACTGAAAATTAGCCGTGTCTCCTGTGGTGCCTCAAACTCATACAAATTCTCGGAATGCCCTAGCCAAGATGTATCATACGTCACCCTCATGACCATGTCCCTAAATGTAGACTCAGAGACTAAATATGAGCCATCTCGTTTTTTAGGTCATGTCGTTCCTCAATCTACCTTTGTCAACTTGTGCATTGTCCCCATGCCCCAAATGGAGAATCTTTGTCATATCTATAATGGCCCGGGGCTCATCCAATTGCCTCACATAATCCTCCCATGTCCTGCTGTACTTGATGAGAGCATCAAGGAATGGTAGCCGAAAACTCCACGACTGTATGCCCGACTGGAAAGTGTCACATACATTGGTCAATCCTAAAGGTATGACCAAGAACACCCCCCTGCACACCAGTGGACTATCTGAGTAGTCACTCAGACTCCACGGTACTCTCATGCCATCATACGCATCCCAAGGTGTCTCCTCACCTTGATGGTCAACCCTACTCTCTCCGTCATCATAGGTACTACAGCTGTTGATGATATGATCTCCAAAATCCACGTACTGCGGCAACAGAGCGGAATGCTCTCCACTGGAAGCTCCATGCTCCATCAAGTATGCCTCTGCTCGACACTCCAATGCATCCCCATGCGCGCCACTGTACACCTCTGCATGCCACTGCAGACTACTGCTCATCACTGTATGCCTCTGTATACCACTGCATACTCCTATGTCCTTCGGTACCAACCTGTATCCTAGATGTACCACTGTGTCAATCAATCCATGCATATCAACTGACCCTGGATCATGTATAGACGTGTCCTCATCATGGGTGTCAACTAACCCTGGATCCCAAATGGATGTGTCCTCACCCGAAATGTACATGTCTTCACAATCCATGAGTGTATGCTCCACTGTCTCATCGTGAGCGATCAAGGAGATCACCAAAGGTGGTGGCTCCTGCAACGCATGTGCATCCTCAAAAATCTTTGTGTCATATCTCTCTACAATCACCTGTAAGTCAGAATGCCCCTCATGCTCACCCATCACATGAGGCTCCTCCATCAATTCGACAATGTCACTGACAACCTCCTGAGAGAAGGCTGATGTATATGACTAAATGTCTACTGAAATGGATGAAAGAGATGCCTGACTTAACTCCTTCTGAAGCTGCTCTACCTGTAACTCAGATTTTTGAAGAACCATCTGTTTTCTCTCCAAGGAGTCTTGTGTGTTCAGCAACTCATGGGTAAGTTTGTCTACCTCATGCTCTTTCCCCTCCAACGCACCCTGGTACATGCCACTCACTGCGAGAAGATAATCCCTATCTGCGAGAAGGTGTAGGTAGTTAGATGTAGTCTCTACCATGACCTCCTTGAGTGTAATGAAATCCACAAGGGAAAGATCTCTTCCCAAGATGTCCTGTGCCATAGTGGTCGTCTAGCAAAAATCAACTGCCAATGTATGTGTGTCGTTGAGGTGTCTCATGGCTGCCACAATCATGTCCTCACGAACCTTCAGTTTCCCTGTCAAATGGTGTGACTCACACGAACAAACATCCACATCATGCTAAAGTGCTACCTTGTGACTCTTGCTCCCAAGGTCAACTATGGAATCCTCATCAGAGTACTCCCCAACATCTGTTGTACCTCTCTACCCGACATCACTCAAAAACACCTCCTGAGAAATGAGATCCATCTCAGTTGGTGACCCATGTGAACAAACCTCCTCAAAACCAACTACCTCTCTCTCATCTTTGATTCACATCTCCTGAGAAATGAGGTCAACCTCACAAGGTATATCATCCGCTACCAACTCTTCATGCACATCCTCATTATCACGAGCATCACTAATAAGGTATGATATGGAATCCTCAACATCGATTGATGGGGTCTCTTCACCATATGCACCATCAACCTTTTTCCTTGGCACCTTCACCTTCTTGTCCACTGATAGTCGGGGTTCATACCACTTAGGAGGTTTGATGGTGCAAAAATCCTTGAATGACATGTCTGCATGAAATGCCAGACCAAGCTCCTGATACTCCCTCAAACAATCTGTAAACTCCTCATCAGGTCTTTTCTGTTCTGTTTGTTTCCTCTTTGAACCATTAGCTCCATTGATCCCTGCATTGTTTTGAAGGATTGCCATAGCTTGCTTCAACTGTTGTTGCCCATGTGCAAGAATGTTACGAACATTCCTCACGCTGTCCTCCATATCTGATCTGAACTTTTCCCTCTACTCCTGCATCTGAAGGTATAAGTGCAAGTTATCACTACTGAATTTTAGTGAAAACAATATGAAAGAACTCTTCACCGATTTTCCCCATAGGCTGGCAGGAAAACCAACTTTGATACCATTGAAATATCCTTGATCCAGCTGATCTGGATATCTACTGCTAAACTAGTGTTTTGACTCTCGGATTTGATACTCGGGGGGTTTCTGGATGCGTTTGAGTTAATTGTTTAACATGCTTGGTGATTTTCGGATGTGTGTGTCATACATATAATGTTTAAGAAATATATACGATGCATGTGAAATACAGAACAAACACCATCTCAATAATATGTATTATGAGGAAAAAGCAGGAAATACAATGATATGCTAGAAGTAGAGAAAATAATCATCTAGATCTCATGGATCGTCATTGGAATACAAAGCAACTAATACAAAATACCCATGATCAGAAGATGAAGGTAGATTTGCGCATGCACTGATAGATCGACAAAATGCAGTTCCAGAAACTCACGACAACTACTGCAAATACTAGAAAACTCACCCTGGTGGCTATACTCGATAGAACGGATTGGAAACTGTTCCAAATTGAGCGCCCTTGTCTCTAGGCTCCTCCTGGCATTTGTCGGAATGAAGATCTGACCTTCGAAGCTCTGGATGTCATCCCCTGGGGGGTTGCGCACCTCCTGGGCTCTGTGAGTGCGACCTAGTGAGTCCACCATCGGAATCCACTGCTATATGTCTCGAAATATGCGCCCTGGTCTCCTTTGTATTGGGTCAGGAGGGTTTCCTCTGATCTGATCTAGAATACTCTCTGGAACCCCAAATGTCCCTCCTCGAGAGCTACTCACTTCTTGGCTGTCTGATGTGCCCTGAGTGATTCAACCATTAGAATCTGATGACTGGTGGCTCAAAAGAAGCACCCTGGATGATCCTCAACTGGGTCGGAAGGAATCTACAAGATAAACCCTGGTATCGTGCAACTACACCAAACCCTCTATAACCCTTGCACCCTCACTAGTTGAGCTGTGCAATCACTGCAAAACTGAGTACTCCTGAATGGCATGGTCAAATACCTAGATGGTATCTCCGATAGGCTAGGGTGTGTCTCTCAACACCGAAACCAATCTAGGTGGTGGTTTCCTCCAGAAATCCACAAAACAACAAGAGGTCAATTCTCCTCCTCTGGAAACTCTCTCAACATCAAATCATAACATAATGAGGAATTAGGTCGAATTCCTCTTCTTATACCTTCCCCGATCTAATTTATCGTTGACATAACTTAAGCTTGGTGACTTATTCCTAAGTTGTGAATGATTAATTAATTAAGTCACTCGAAAACCCCTTTTTCTTCTATTTCTCCATTTAAGCGACTTTTCCTATGCTTTTTGGCTTAATTACTCGTTTAGCCACTTATTCACCCTTATTTCTTCTTTTTCCTCCTTAATGTCTACTTTCAGGTTAGACTTTGCTAACTCAAACCTCCTAAAGTGACTCTAATCGCATAATAAAGGAATCCAAAAATGGGGACATGATGCCCTTTATGCGTTGGGGTCTTCTCTCCAAGGTATAAGGGATCCTCCTCATCAAAAGTGCTAAGTGTCCATCAAACATCATCATCGCCACCAAAATCCTAGCCCTAAGGTGGCGTCAAGCCCTCCAAGATGATTTCTTAGCCTCCAAAGGAAAATTGTTGGGCTTGTAGGGGCCAGGTGAGGTCCTTCAAGGTGTCTTCCTTTGCCTGCAAAGGCAACGTTCATCTTCTGGCTTGCCCCAAGGTCTGGGCCATGGCATCCAACCGGTGGGATTCCTGCCCCAATGAAGGCCCAAGCTAGGCTTGTTCCTCTAAAACATCCGTCAACAAGGCCCTGCAAAGACAGATAAGTGCACCCTCCAAGGATCTTAAGTCAAAGCATCATGGCAAGTAAAATCACATTTAATATAAGAGCCACCTAACCATGTACATCAAAAACTACCTCATTAAATTAAACAAGTGCTCAAAGACCCTTTGCAATTTGCTAAGTTTAGGTATGGGAGGGTTCACAAGGTGACCTATTGGGTGTATCATTCCTTAAGTCAAGGAATGTTTCCTAGGTGGACCCTATTTAAGTCATGTGGAGATGATGAACTGGATGGGGGTAAGACTTTTGGGCATGGGGTTCATGACATACAAGGGTTCGTATTGTCTCATTTATGGGTGCCTTTGTAGAGGGTGTGTTGCACCTTCGTTTACATTGCATCCTTTTTTCCAAGCCCATTTATTGCCATTAATTAATTAAGGTCCAAAACGACTGGGTGCTCCCTATGGGTAAAATAAAGGTTGGGGGGCAGCACCACAGTGCCACTTGAAAGGAGAGGTACACAAAGTGCCATAAGGGTAAATCAAAGCTTGTAACGCACTTGTGTAGATCCCCCAACAAGTGGGACATTTTTATATAAGTGTATCTACTTTTGTAGGTCTTTGATTTTTAGGAGAAACGTTTCATTGTTCTCAAGACCTGTTTGGGAGAGCCTCTGGAAGGTTATAGTTTTGGCTTTTATCTTTTGCCAACTACATTCCCTCTGTGCCTTCAACCCCTTCTTCCCATGAAATGGGGTGCAATCCCTTCTTGGGTCAGTACACACGAAAATCCCAAAAGATAAGGAGATGAGATGATGAAGTGTAAAAAGTGATAAGTAGTAAACTCATCCCTAAGGGTGACCACTTACCGGGGCACAATGTCAACCACCAAGGTGAAACAGGTCAAAGAGCATAATTTCCAAGCAAACGCTCTATAATCAAAAACAACTTTAAATACAACATACTGAAATGCCTCAAATATGAAGGTGACACTCACCACAATACCTGACATGTACCTCATGGAGCAAGACCCATTGTCTTCCGGAAGCAAGCTGATGTGGTGAATGCCATTGTCACGAATCCAGGATGCATGGTGGTGAAGTGGGTCTCTGTTTGTGCATGTGGACGCTGTCAGTCAAATGTACCTCGGTACTCCATGTCTTCAAACTGAGGGCCTCAAGACATCATCTCCTTAGTTATCCCTAGAAATTGGGGATAACAAGGCCTAAAGGGAAGTGTGATGCCCCCCACCTTGGGGTGCTATAAATATGTCACCTATGGTGCTTTGTTATGTGTGGGAAATGTATGACTGCAACATTCATAGTAATGTTTGTTCATTATTTTCTCTCTCCACCATTGTTTGTATGAACGTATATATCCTAAATTCATACACTAATGTGTCCATTGACCTAGTTTGCAAAAAAAACCAAGTAATTTTCATAAGGATTGTGGGGCTTTTTATTTATATTAGTTTTATATGAATTGGTAGATGAAATTGTTTATTGATACATCTACCCTCAAATTTTTGAATGTTATGGATTTTGAAACCATTGTTTAAAGACTAAATTTAACAAGATTCCATGTTCTAAAAAAAACTAAATAGATATATGGTTTTGGTTCTATGCTCATTAATAATTAGATTTGGCAGATCTAATGTTAAATTTTATTTGTGCCTGTCCGAAATTTGTAAAGTTATAAGAGTTCTCATTTTAAGTTTGAATTATCAATGATGCAGCACATATTGTGTCAAGTAGATACCCTTGAAGCCAACCTAAAGGAACGCTGGGCAATGAAAAGACCAAATGAAGATATTTATTTTAATTCAGACAATCCTTCAAGTAAGTCCTCTTTACTGTTGCATATTTTTCAGAATTGATAGTAATGCATGTCTAAGGTAATCAACCTTATTGAAGGAAGTGCATTATGAATGCATTCTCTTTGATTCCTCGTCTCATCAAATTGTAAATATTAGAGTTTCTAAATATTCAAGACAAAGAAACAATATATATATTTATAAAAAAATATTTTCAAACAGCAAAAAAAAAAGTGAAAAGGTAAATTCAATGGACATCATAACCTCTTCTCTAATGCTACTAATATTGAGATGAAATCAGAATAAGGTATGGGATCTAGAGATTGGGCATGTTTAATCAAAAGAACACCCTTAGCTAGAAGATAATGGTGTACCTCATACCGCAACAAAATATTATTATATTATAATAATGGCTATTCTAATTAATGTTAGTTGTTACTTTAGTTTTAAAATTTAGATAGATATAGTACTCAAACTTAAAGAATTATCCATCAGTAACAAACATAAGTATTACTTTTTTATAAACTATAGTAACTATATCTATTGATACTACATTACTTGAGTGGTACATAAACAATTTTCATCCCATATATATAAAGAATACCAATTGAAATAATACATCCATGTAAATAAATCAATAAATGACAAGTATGGTAGAAATAACAAAGCATTTACTTATAAAGCTTGTGGCATATGTGGCCTATGTTTAAATATTGTAATACAATTGAGAACATTACATTATAATTCATGCTAATGTTATTGAATAAGGATCAACCATTTGCACGTCTAGCATCTCAGCCTATAGTATGCCCCAAATTCCTCTTGATCATATTACAAGTTCCACATATGATTCTTCCATTCATCTGAGGTAAATTCATAGGTATTCGAGAGGGTAGATGGGGTAGAGATTGCATTAGAAGTTCTTTCCCCTTTCTAAGAAAGTGAGCTTTTTGGTATAGAATTAAAAAAACATCATGTACAATTCAGGGCCTTGCTGCCTCTTTCGGTCCAACCTAGGAGAGCAAACATGTTTGACTGCACTCTATAATCAGCATCCCTGATATAATTTATAAAAGCATGGCTTCTGGATGAAGTTTGAGTTACTAGTTCAACCAAAAGCCTATGAAAGACCATACTCTTGTAGCTAGATTTGCTACCTTCAAATGCAGATTTACAATGAATGGAGCAAAGAAAGGAGCAAAGAAAGGAGAAGGGATGAAAAGTTGAAGAACACACAAATTAAATCACTGATAAGCGCTTCTCTCCAATGAAGACTAACAAGAACATAATACATTTTTCTAAGTACTCCTAAGTGTAAAATATACATGTAGGTTTATTTGTATTTGTATCATGTGCAGACAAGTGGACATTTACCCATCACCCTGACAGTTATTGGAGGAAAACAAATAGGTGGTGTTACCTGAAAAACTAGCACCTTTAGATAAAAGTAAAAAAGATGGTACTAGCCTATGGGCAACTAAGAGGGTGGCCAATGTCACATCACCAACACTCTTCACACTTTAGGTTGGCTCTTCTCTTCTCCAACTCAAGGGGGGCTTCCCTAAGGTAGGATTGCTAAAGCCTAGGCAATAAGAGCTCAAGGTCAAAATGAAAAGTGGCTTTAGCAAAACAAGTGTTGCAGAATAGGTTTTAGAAAGAAGTGATGGGAGGATCAAGATTAGTGTCAAGTGACCACTGGGCAAGGGGAGACAAGAATCAATTACCAAGGGTAGTAGCTATGGGATTGAAAGTGAATGTAGCCCTAATAAAGGATTTACAAACCATTTGTCTTTCTCCCCACCAGTGTAGAAAAACACTTGTAGGAATTCTTGATGAGGAAAATGAACAATACATGTATGAATGGATGTCTACAAATTGACAACATAAACATAGCAGTGAATTCAAATTAAGGTAAGGGATGCTACATCATATTACCAACCATAGACACAAAGATAAATAATAGGGGAATGAGCTACAGTTAAAGTTTTCTTGATAGGGGAACTATTTTCTTGATTAGGAATAAACGTTACCCATATCATTTCATCCATTCAAACATCCTTGATGCAAGTGACCTCCAACATTGTCATTCAACAATATCAACCACAAGAACATATGCCACAAAGGTAAAAATCTCCTTGCATTCCATCGCCTTCAAGATTTTCAACAAAATCTCAAAGGTGAAAAGTCCCCATCTCCAACCATACTCTCAAATGGAGAGAGATTCACTTTATATAGAGTGATCTCCATCTCCTTCTACAATAAACAAGTAATTGTTTTACTAGATCCATTAGTTCTCCAAGGAATACAATAAAATATTACATTTCTAACCTCCTCAACAAACTCCTTACTAAAAGTAGAAGTGAGTTGTTGGGATCCACTTTCCTCTCCTAGAAGAAACAATAAATTCTACATCCATATCTCCAAGGAAAACAATATAGCAATGTTCTCATGTAACCAATTCCATGAGACAAGACAACAATAATAAAATAATGTTGGTTATGCCAACTGTCTTCTCCAAAGTTGTTGACCATGTCAACAAGCTCCAATGTGTGCTCTCAAACTCCTCCAAGGTAGGTTTCTCTAACAGCCTCCATAAATAAACAATAATCAACTCCCAATGGCATGTTTGGTCAAAATGCGGTGAGGGTTTTAAAATGACAGATTCAAAATTTCCATAATTGCCTTAATATTTATCGGATTCTTTATTATAACCACTTTTCGGAAATGTTGCAACCACTTTGCATCTAATGTCACTTATTTGGTAGCAATCAAGGCACTCCGTTAAAAGATATTTGCTGATAAGCTAGCACACATCACCAAAAATACCCTCTCACATGTGGCATCCAAAAATAGTAAGAACAAGTAATAAACAAGTACAAGTGGTACATGTGGGTGGTCCAAACCAAAATGCACCATTAAAGAACATTAATAAATGTGCCAAAGATATCCAGTGAAGGTTTGGCCCACAATAAAGATGAATAAGAATCCCACACATGTGCATGCATGCTAAAAATAGGCAAACCTTCTCACACGCGCCAAGAGTGTGAGAGAGTTCTCCAAGGAAACCATATTGTATGTTAAATAACCCTTGTCCAAGTGTAAAATCATGCAAGAGAGCTAGGGCGCCACCTCGATAAGCCTTCAAGTGGTTAAATCACCCTGTTGCCGTCCTTATACACACTTGCAAACGTGAGCTAAGTCTGGCTCACTTAGTGTGTCCTTGGAGGCACAATGCCTAGGTTCACAGCCCACGTTGTCACTTTGACCGGAACCTCTTCCGTCTAGGCTCACTCCTAGGGAAGTCAAAGGGGGTAGACCTTAGTTTCTAGATGATTAGTAGTTAATGTTCTAGGAGTTAATTTTAATTTCTTAAGGTTAGAGGGGATCTATCCTATGATGCTAAGGCATCAATGCAAGATGCAAGGGTTAGAATGTAAAGCAAAACCTTTCCCTAGGTCAACTAAGACTAGTGCCTAAGGTTGGGCAATGGGGTCAATCTAGATGTTAGGGTTGTTCTTTACAAATAAATTACAAGTTGTTTACAAGATTAC
>ML776852.1:827872-845009 GCA_009831015.1 Picea engelmannii | reverse complement strand
CTTCTAGCTAGAGGGCCCATCTCTTGGGGGTTTTGAGGGTTTTGACTTAACAAACCCTAGAGGACGATTCAGTGGTGAAAGATTCCACCTAGCTTGTCCCAAGCTTGGTCTCGGAGATGCAATACTCTCCCACACCATTCTAGATCGGTTTTACATCAGTGCAGGAGGGTTCTACACAGCCACAGGCACAGGAAGAGAAGGAGGGCGCATGATTGGGGGTTTCCAGCAAGGGGGGCGCACCATCCTTGGAGAGAGATTCGTTGTAGGAGATTGGCAGGGATTTTGGAGATTCTATCCCTTGGGTTTTCATTGCAGGGCCTTGGACATCAGATCTAGTCCATTCATGAGGAGTTTTAGGTACTATTTGATTTATTAGATGCATGGGACGAATTGGAGGAGAGGAGCAAACTTAAAAAATTGGTTTCAGTCATTTGCTAGCTCAGATCTTCACCATTTCACTTGGGACTTCACCAGGGAGGTAACCAAGCCCCGATCTATCATTTTGGAGAGTTTCAGGAGGTTTGGAGGCCTCATTCATCCAGGCTGAATTATTAGGGTTTAAGCCATCCATGGGGGCACACCATTCAGTGGAGGAGTTTCAGATCTATAGGGTTTGAGAGGGATCTTGGAGATTCGGGCACCTGGGTTGTTCTTGCCATCACCCGATCTACTGTTTGGCATCTTTCTTGAGGTGATTAGACATCTTTGGCACCAGGGCCAAATTGTTGAGGAGCTTCAACATTCTAGCAGGATGTGGCATCTTCCAGTGGGGGTTTGGCACTTGGCCCAAATCTACTTGTCATTGGTCTTCATCTCTTATCCAGCCTTTGGAGGCTTATTTTGTATTGTCGGGAGCTTTTTGTAGTAGCTCTATTGTCTATTTTCATAGCCATCTGTTGAGCATTCCAGATCGGCATCTCCATTGTAGCAGGTTCTTCTATCTTATGAATAAAAGCAGATTTGAGATGTTTTGGTTTGTCTATCATATTGCATATGATTGAGGTATGTTCCATGGTTGTCTATTCTTGTTTATAGTTGCAATACACATATATAACACATCAGTAAACCCTAAGGCCAAAATCAAGAGGCCATTCAACAAGTAAACACAAGTAAACAAGTAGACCAGCAAAGTGTTTGACGAAATACCTCACTCAGAAAAAAGTTTTAAAAGACACCAAAACCGTGATGATCCTGGCATAATGGCTTGGGATCATTACACAACCACAATGATATACCCAGGTGCGCCCTCTTGAACAGAAGTTACAGCCTTTGTAGTAAATAGGCACCCAGCACTGTTGTGCAGAAATCTGGGTCTGATATCTTAGTTCCCAAGAAAGAATAGATTGCCCCTTAGTCTGGAATACAGTGCCACTGAAATAGTAAATACTCAGTTCCCCACCTCCTTATTTGCACCCAGCATAAGAGATACAACCCACAGATAGGTGTAGTGACCCCCACTTAGCATAGAACAATTTAGGCAAAGAGATGGACACCGCACAAGAGATAGCTCGACCCACAATCAAGCAAGAGCGCCAGATGATGTGATTCGGCCTCTTAGACAACTAACTCCGCATTGATCTAAGCAAATCCAAGCTATGATAGTATTTCGCCCCCTACCACAGTAAAATCGTGCCCCCTAAGAGGGAATTCGTCCCCTACATACAAGTTCTCCTCTGCAGTCAAGAAGAAACAACCCCAAACTATGAAACTTCGCTGCCAAAAGGAAATATTCATCCACGCTGAGGCACAATGTCGAAACCTGAGTGATTCCGATCCCAAGACTAGCTAGGGTGTATCATTGCAACACCAAAATCAGTAAACAAAGAAGGGTTTCCAAAAACTCTAGTCTCTTTTCTCAAGAGCTCTCCAATTTTTTTTTCACATTGAACAAATGCAAGAATGAGGAGAGACTCGTCATTTTCCCCTTTTAATATTCACTTGAAAGTTGAGTCTTTTCCCGCTCACTTATTTATTTTATTTTATTAAAGTCACTTTAGTGGCTCCTTCTCTTTTATATTTTAAAAGTGACTTTTCGTTAGCCTAGGACCCATGTCCCCCTTTTCCCCAATTTAACTTTATAAAGTCTTTCCTAGGCAGGGATGATTTTAGGGGCTAAATTTCGATCATGGGCTAATTTTCCATGGTTTTTCCCAAAAAAATATTCACTATTCTAAAAATGGTTCGCCCAAATTCTATAGAATAAAATCATTTTACGTTACAAATTGCCAAAATTTTATACAAATTATATAAAATCCTTAGAAATTTGAATATTTTTACAAAAATATAGCCAAACATTTTATATTTGGCATATGAAGGATTAGTAATATTCGCCAAAGTTTCTACATTTTAAAATAAATTTCCATCCTTAAAATCATCCCTGTTCCTAGGCAAGTCATGCCCCCTTGGTCATTGTCCGCCTTAGCTCATGAGAACTTATTAGGCTAGCGTAATTTCTCCCTTATGACTCCTAAGCAGATGGGGACATTACAGAGGAGCTTGTTCCTTGTGAAGTCATAACAAATGTGTATAATCGCATAAAATAGGCATAGAAATTTAAAATGGGATAGTTGGCACATACATTAACATCTATTTTATTGAGTAGAATTCTTAGTTTGGGAAAGTGTCATAGTGTGGTTGTCCTATGAGGAATTCAAAGAAAGCAATCCTAAAAAACTTGTCATCCTCATTGAACTCATCTCTCCTCATGCTGACACCTATAATGCCGACTAGAACAATCATTAATTTTACTTATAATTTTGTGCATGATTGCTATTCAATTTTACCCTTGCATCCATTGCTGGGATAAAGAAAATTTATGATCACTTGAATGGTATGATGGTTTTCGATTCATCAATTATGCTCTGAGTTTTCCTCATTCTAGTCATGGTTGTTTTTGTGTTTATGAATTTCTTCACAATTATATTTGTGTGAAGCATTGTATTGGTAGCTAACATAATGTGATAGGCATATGTTCATTCTCATGTACTGATATTTTAGAGGTTTGAATGTTTGTTTCAAGGGTGTCGTGGGATCCATTGCTCCCTCTTATGTTCATTGTATGTGATCGTTTTGATTTAGTAAACCCTTTTATAAGACAAAAAAATGATGTGAAAAGAACTAATAGTTCTGATGAACAAGTGATTGCCCACTTTTTCATGGGACAACTCAATTCTCAAAGAGTGTTGGTTAAGAATACAAATGTCAAGAAAGAAATTGCATTGCTACATCTAGATCATATTATTTTGATGTTTCACGTTATAACCACCATCTGATAATTATTTGAACTCCTGTACGTGTTATTAGAGAACTATCTTATTATACTTCAATAGCTGTTCGATTACATTGTCATGTATTTAATGTGTTGTTCTATATCTTTCTACTGATTGAGAATGTTGTCTTTGCAAATTGTTTTGTTAAGATTTCAATTGAATTTAGAAAAATGAAAATTTACCTGTTTGGTGCATTAGACCTTTGTCTAACTGAATTCTGACCTTTGATGTCTTTCTAAATTAATCCCATGGTTCCTCATTTGAACTTCTTATTGTAAGCATTTCCATACTTGCAGAGCACAAGGCAAGCGAAGGTGATCGGAAATGGAAAAGATCATCTCACACATCCGAGGAGTTCTTTGTTGGATTTGTAGAGTCAAGAAAAGTTACAACCTTAACTATAGAAAAAGTTTGTGAGTTTACAGGTAATTTGTTTGAATGAAATGAAATTTGATCCTTTATTCTTATTTTGATATGTACTAATTCAATTTAATTCTAAAAGGTATTTGAAACAAGTGCAAAAGGTATTTTCATTTCCAGCATGAGCCCATTAACTCCGTTCCATGAATGCGTATTTTTATCTTCAAGAAAGATTAATTTTCAAATGCAAGATATCATCCTTTATTCTAAAAAGGTTAAATTCAACATAGACATTAGCTACAACACCTTGTATTTTATGGGAAAATGCAAGCCAATTTTTATAACCATTGACTAGTTTCTGATATATTTTGAGTGCACTTGCCATGAGTTATATAAGAGATCAAAGGAAAATTTAGAAGTATTGTTATTCATAGATAATTTGCATGCTAAGAAAGATAAGATAATTTTATTAATGTCCAACGAATGTCCACAAATAGGTCAATGCGATTGCTAAGTACAAAGTACCAATACACAATGGGAGTGTAGAACTACTTTTATATAATAAGATGGAAAGAAGATAAAACCTAAGAACTAAAGTCTAGCATCTGAAAAAGAGAGGGTTGATATAAAAATTGAAGTGAAACATGAACCATTGTGTAATGTTCCCAAGCCAAGATGCCAGGAACACCACGTTTTTCATGAATTTTTTAACTGTTTTCTAGTTGTGGCATTTTGTCAAACACTTTGCAGATTTGATCTTTTAGATTGCACTAGGGTTTATACTGATGGTTGTATGTGTGTTGCAGCAATAATCAAATAGATGTAACAATGGGACATACCTCAACAAGATGCAAGATCAACAATATAAGAGACAACCCAAAAATACCTCAGATCTGATACTATTCATAATAGGAGAAGACCCTGATACAATGGATCTGCAGATCTGGTACAATATAGCTAAGAGCTAATAGCAAGTGAAGATGATCCTCAAACAAGATCCAGGATAGAGGCTACAAGCCTCCAAAGGCCATATGGCTGCAATAGATGATGAACATGACGAGATCACGGTCCTCTGAAGTGCCAAACCCCCAAATGGATAAGCTGCGCCCTGCTGGAAGATTGAACACACCCAACAATTCGGCCCTCCCCCTAGAAGCCTCCAAATACTTTGAAAATCACGGGAAGTGTAGATCGGACCAAGGTCATACCACTGATGAAGTCTCAGGCTGATCTGTGGAGATATGATCACTCAACTGAGCAAACCCCAAGTAATAGACTGCCAAATCCCCCGAAAAAGGTACCAATTGTAGATCGGGCCAAAGGAAACCCCTTGGCAAGATCTCAGATCGAACAATGAAGAAATGATCCTCTCTTTGAAACCGTCTTGAGCTCCAACAAATAATCTGGCAGTGGATCCTCCCCTGAGAAAGGCTAGAAAGGGTGCCCTAGGCCTTACAAGAAATACCCAAAAGTCCGTTTTTCCCGAATCCGTCTCTTCTGGCTAGATCAAACCTCTCTCCTCAAGATGGTGCGCCCTCCTGTTGGAAACCCTCTTGAAGCTGTGCCCTAGCTCTCCCTGAACCTGTGGCTGATGTAGAATCCCTCTGCAGCTGAGTAGATCTGATGTAGAATGGTAAGGGAGGAATCTTTCACCTCCGTGACCAAGCTTGGATCAGGTTGGGTGGGATCTTTCACCACTGAGCTGATCTCTAGGGTTTGTTAAGTCAAAACCCTCAAAACCCCCAAGTGCATGGGCTCACTAGCTAGAAGCCAGATATCAAAAGGATAAACAACATGAATGAGAGAATAGAGGCCCTTGCTTTTCTTTTATCCTTTTTGCTCACCTTGTCTCTCCAAAGTGACTTTACTTTATTTAATTATTAGTTAATTAATTAATTAACCATTTTACCTTTGAAAAGTACCTTATCTCTCCTTGTGGCTTCCTTGGCCACTGAAAATCACTTCCCATCATCCCATCCTGTAGTGTTGTTCCTCTCGATTCCAATGAGCTATTACACTAAGAGGTTCCTCCAAGTATTATGCCCAATATGACCTCCTTTGTGAATTTAATTAACCTATAGCCCAAAATAACTCAAAATCATGGAAATCGTCAGAATGCAACAGAACCAAAGCCAAGCTGTGCATAATGGATCATAATGATGAAATAAGATGAGCGATGCAAGACGGACCCCAAAATACCCCTCAATAGTCCCTGTACTCGCTATAACCTCCATCTGGCTACTCTGGTCATCATAACACTCTGTAATATAATGATGTCCCAAAGTGGGGACATTATACATTGGGGGTGACGAGCAACATGTCTTGGAGGGATGCCATAGAAGAGTATGCACCTTAGTGGCTACTGGATCGACATGGTCATTAACATGAAACCTTTGGAAAGTTAGAACTCGAGGAAAGTATCCTTGGTTTCCTTTCAAGTCCTATATCCAATTTAATGAAAATATAACACTTGAACAACTAGATAAACTCTAAGTTGGGGTACTGTTAATGAAAATTGAAATGCTAATCTAGGAGTAATAAGAGATTTATGTTATTTAACAATGGGGGCAGTGGGGCACCTAGAGGTAGGGGATTGGGGTTGAACGTATGGGACTTGGAGGTCATGAATCATAACCCATTTGTATGGATTATGGAATCAAGCCCATTCCCATGTTCTTCTTAACGTTAGGAAAATATAGTATAAATCACTTGGAAGGATCCCTACAATGTTAATGTGAGAAAGATGAATAGAAAGAAGGAAAGAAAACCACTTTAAAGATAGAAATTAATCACATTAAAAGGCTATGAGCTACTAGTCAATGCACAAAGTAAAGACACAATACCGACAAAAAACGAAAGCTCGATACAAGCACAACACTTCTTTATTAATGGCTTGCTAGAGGGATGATTGCACCACAATAGACGAGCACAAAAACTGGTACAATGGTTATCCTCGCACAAAGAAAGAGTAGCTAGACTATAGAAGAAGAATGAGAGAAGAGAGAAAGAGAGTATGTATGTTGTTGTTGTTGAAATCCGACCCTAAACAATGAAGAGCTCACTCCAATATATAGGCACTGAGGGTGCACTTCCCAAGAGAGACACAAGGGCGCACATGTGGATTAATCTAGAAGGTAAGGCGCATGGAGGAGGTAAGTATGAGTGATTGATGCACATGGGGCAGAGAGATAGTGCTCATGGGAAGAGAAGGCGAGAGGGAGTAGTTAAGTGGCGAGAGGAGGTGCACTAAGGGAGTTACACCCTAAATAATAGGGAAGTGGGCACACTAGGGAATGAGTAAGGAAGAATCGATTATGCACGTGTGAGAGAAAGAGAGGTTAAGGAGGCAATTTAGATGAGATGTGCGCTAGGAAGAAGGAGATAGAGAGGGAGATAGGTGGCGGATGGAGAAGGAGAGTTGAGTGAGCTAGGAGAATGTGCCACACGTGTGGGAGTGTGGGAGAAAACAAGGGCGCACATGAGAGTGGAATGATAGATAATGAGGGAGGAAGGTATGCACATAGGGTTTAAAGAGGAAGCTAGCGCATGGAGGGAGGAAATAGAAGGAGAAAGTGCATGGAATTGGATAATAATGGATGAGGGAAGCATGTGCTAACTAGGAGGAGTTGCGCCCTATTCAATAGGGAGTTAAGGTGCATGAGTGAGAAATACGAGAATTAAATGCACGAAAGGTGAAATAATGGAGAGTGAAGTGAGAGAAGGGTAAATTAGGCTCTAATTAGCCCAATTACACCCAAATAGATGTGCCACCTCGTCCACACACCCCCCTTGAATTTCAATTAATTACTTTAATCCTTGGAAACTGTGCCCCCTTCATTAATTGAGCCACCCAACTACCACATGTCACATTGCATCATTTCCATTTGTCGAAATTTGACCCTACCACTTGTCACCTTTGGAGGCGACCACCCCTGCTATAAATAGAAATTACTAAAAATAGGGGTCCGACCCTAAAAAATAGGAAATTGCCAAATATGTCCAGGATGACTAGGAGACCACCAGCATGTGTCAAATGTCTAAAATAGACACTACTAAAAACAAAATCTCACCGTATGTCAATGATATCATACTTATCGGATTCAATTTTCTGTGAGGATTGCAAATATGTAATCAATTGACATGCGACCCCCAGTGCTCCACCTGCTAAAAATAAAAATGCTGAAATGTCATCCCGGAAAAAGGTCCAATAGACTCAGAATGTCTCAAAGATCAATACTACATGCTTGGAATCTTGATGTGAGACATGCAGCTCATCCTGCTAAAAATAGAAAGTACCTGCATGATCCCTAGACAAAGTGTCATCGGGCTCAGAATCATGCAAGGACCAATACTGTATGCTCAAAACTTCCATATGAGTCTCCGGTCACTATCTCATAAAAAGTAGGGCACTTGCTAAAGATAACAATCTCTCTCAAATCTATGTTAAATTGATTCGATTTTCCTTGAGGATTGCAAATATGTAATCAGAATTGACATTCGACCATGGTGCTCCACCTGCTAAAAATAGAAAAGCTGACATATCATCTTAGAAAAGGTCCAATAGACTCAGAATGTCTCAAGGATCAATATTGCAAGCTTAGAATCTTGATCTGAGGCCTGGAGCTCAACCTGCTAAAAATAGAAAGTACTTGCATGATCCCTGAACAAAGTGTCATTGGGCTTAGAATCATGCAAGGACCAATGCTGTATGCTCAAAACTGCCATATGAGTCTCTGGTCACTATCTCCTAAAAAGTAGGGCACCTGCTAAAAATAGCTATCTCTCTCAAATCCATGTGAAACCATGCTAGCTCTGTATCCGAAGCAAAAACAACCACCTCACCAGTCCTGTACTTGTCTCTGATGGGAACCAACGTCTGGCTCACACAAGTGCTCAATCTGGGTAAAATCTTTGAATGTCAGCCAAAATAGGCTATGCTGGCTCTTAACCCTCAGGATTCTCAAGGGAGAAAATCCAGTGGTTAACAGGAATCATTCCCAAGGTGGTCTCGGAGCATTTTAGGTTCGTTCTTTCTGTCACCAACAACAAACCACTCACTTCTGGATTAGTTCTTGCTAATTTTAGGGCGGTGTCCCTGATGTAAGCTTGCTGATCCAAGATCTGAAAATATGCAATGAAATACCTTAAATCAGTGAATATTAAACACAAATATGCAATGAAAGATTGCTTTTCAGTAGATAGATTCTTGAAATCTGTGAACTAATAGTCAAAGTTAACACTCAAAGCTTGTGAACGATTTGATTGTTTAGCATAAGTGACTGGAGCCAAGTTCTTATGGGAGACAGAGAAAATGGGTAAGTCCAAACCAACAGGATAATCTCAGATTAAATATTGCTGATTAGAAATTCTACATTCTGAACCATGAAGCAAAGAGAGCAATCAGAACATGAATGAATTCTCAATGGTAAGACATCACCATAGACCATAAAAACAGACTTTCATTAATCATAGTTGTAGAGTTATAAAGTTCTGATACAAATCTAGGCCAAGACTTGTCCCAAGGAACTCAAGGGGACTTAGACTAATTGTTTCCACTCAAGACCTTGTTGACCTATGAAGACATCAGACTGTGGCCTTCTAAACTCAGAATTAAGACAAGTGGAAGAAGAGAAGAAGGCTTGTAGAAGAAGGATTTGATGCACTGATAGATTGAACTGTCCCCTTACTCCTTTTATGCTTGGAAATGCACTCCAATTCTGAAAGTCTCTGCCAAACTTAGGAAGCTTTTTCTCTAAAAATAGAAAACTCTAAAAATATGCCCAATGCTTTCCTAAAAATAGAATTGCTTTTTAAAAAATAACAGACTTTCTTTTCTAAAAATTGCAGAGGCTCCTTATAAAAAATATCAGTAAATAACACTATAAAGGCAGCAACTTTCTCGAAAATCAGAACAGCAGGTTAATCTTAGAAGCAGCGCCTTATATTAACAGCAACGGCTCTATCCTCTAGAAGTGAGCGCCTTACTTGACTTGTTTGCATGCTAAAACTAGCACAAAGGGAGTGCGCCCCTTCCTGCCAAAATCAACAGCAGACAAGGCCTGGAAAACAGCACCCTAATCTTGTGTTTGTATGCTGATTTGATACAAAGGAAAATAGTGATGATAAGATGCACAAATAGAGACTGTTTTTGGAGAAAAGCAGGCCCAAAATAGTGACAAGAAGGTGCCCTCCATACGCTGATTATGGACCAAAAGTTAAGTGTTTAAAATAGTGATAAAAGCAGACCCAAATTTGGCTTTAGATATGGCTCTCCTTGCTGGAAACAATCCTTGAACAGAGTACCTAAACAGATGGAAATAGCTATGGTAAAGTTTTAAAAAGAGAGTTCAAAGAGAACTTAAGAGAGAAATATTTTATACATAGTGTGACTAGTGAACCCATATACATTTTGATTTAAGTGAATTCGACCCAAGTCAATTATTTCAAAGAGATTCAGTGGATCAAGATCATCAAGAATTTAAGAAAGAAGTGGGGCATCATTTCCAAAAATTGAATGTTGACATTGAAAATACTAACACGCAATTCATAAATCTTAATCCTAAATAAAATACTATTATGTACGTGCTTTAACAATTGCAAATGCAATATGTAAAATTGGAACAAAATACTTTTAATGTCTGTTTCACTTGTTCGTGACCAGTTGTTTTAAAAATTGTGGAAATCCGAGATTATTTTCTCTGTATGTTCCATGATATTAGACATAAGAATGAGGATTTAATATTTATACAATGAAACAAACAGTAATGAAATGAAGGACAATATTTTGGATTTTGAGGAAGCTATTGAAGATTTAGAAAATGGCATCAATGAACATATGCAATGTGGCCCTATTTGTGAAGTTGAAGCATTCAACCATATTTATGAAAAAAATGATGTTGAAGAATTCAACTATGTTAATGAAAAATTAATAATTATACTATGTAATATATCTTAACATTGAACAATAATTATTTGTTGTATGAGACAACATTAGAAAACAAGTTACCGAGTGCCAAATGTATTAAATAAATCATGATCTCATAGTCTAAAATCCTTATAGAATTTCAAGAAAGTGACACAAATTTTCTTCGAAGATCAGTAGCATGGAAATCCCATGAACAACAAGTCCCAGGATCGAGTTCTGTTCTTCTAACCTTTGGATGTGGCATCTCCTAATCCTGATTTCCTTGGTTCATGTCATATGTATGACAATCTTCTAATTGCAGAAGGAAGACAATTCTTCCAATTTCAAACTCTTGAACCTAGTCCTCTTGAAGAGGACCATTTCTTGTTTGAACTTTGTTCATTGAAGATTGTTTAAAAGTAACTTTGAGGATAAAGCTTTTTGCAAAAGGTAGATGAGTTATATATCTATTATATAATTATACTATGTAATATATCTTAAAATAGGTATTTGTTTTATGGATTCTTCATATAGTCGTGTATTCTATAAATAGGTATGTTTACCACTATTTATTCAACCCCTTTATTATTGATTCCTAAATTTCTTGTCTATTCGTTGAGTTGGTCTGGTGGAAATGTCATATTGTTCTTACAACCCTTATAATTTTATGCTTGTTGGATGCAGGAATTAAGATAATATTCACTGATATGAGAGAGTCATTCATAGATAATCTTTACAAAGGCAGTGTTTCATCATCAAGGATTGATAAGGTGGTCCATGATTTAGACCCGGTAGGTTAAGCTCTTCTAGCTTTGTTTTATTTTTACACATGTAAAGAGCAAATTGTTAGCTAAGAAGATTTATAATTGTGTATGCATAGCGGTTGGTGTTCTGCAACTTCCATGCTTCTTAGACTTTATTGGAATCTTAGTGAAGATAAAGGTTTTGCATGCACCTCCCATATTGTCAATAGTATTGTTGAACCATATTTCCATTTGCTAGACATTAGTTTTTCTCTACCATCTAGTTAACAACTAGAGTTAGTCACTAAAGAAGCTAAAGTGAATGATCAACTACACTCAAATTCGCATTGTGGGAAGTGACATGCTATTATTATCTTATCATATATTACACATTTTATTGTCATACTTTTTAATTGTGGTGATAAACTAAATGAGTCCCAAAGTGTCAGTTAGGTGAGAATCAATTTGTGGGGTTGTTTGTTTTCATAAGGATTAATTTCACTCATTTGGGGTTGTATTTGGAAATTTTCTTTGTTGAATGAAACCAATGTTATCAGCCAGTTGAACCAGTTGGTTGGATTGGTTCCGGAGGGGTTTCCGGGTGGAATCAATGGTTACCTATAATATCCCTCATTCTTCAGATTGGAATATATGCCTCAACTAACGACTATTTGTTGTCAGAACTGATACACTTTGGGTTTCAGGATGCGTTTAGTGATTGGTTTTAACATGCGTGGTGATTTTGCATGTGGTAATAGTTGTTTAACAATATATAAGCAAGTATGCAAAAGATAAAGACACAGAACAATTGAAACAATGTATTATGAAAATGACTGGGTACAATGCCGCATGCATACTCTCTCCTATACTCGGAAATATCCTCTGCCTGTGTGGGCTGCCTTTGTGCTATCGACTGTTGTGCTGCTGTTGGGGGTGCCCTCTAGAAACTGGGGAATAATGGCCTGGGAATCCTACTCGAGGAAGTATATGTGTGAGTAGGTGAATGGGGTCTGCTACCTGCCCCTGAGTTTCCTTGCGCTACATGTGGGGCCTGTGTGCTTGGTGTGCTATGGCCAACCTATCGGCCATATGTGCCAACGACTGTGCCATAGCCTGCTGATTGACCACTAAGTTGCTGAGTACCTGTATGAAGGATGCCTCTAGTTCCATGAGGGCCTTGCCACTGCCCTCTAGTCTCTCATATTTGTCTCCCATCATCCTCTCTACCTCACGCTCTTCCCTTCTCTCCGCTTCCCTATGCGTCTCTTCCTCTTCCTTTGAACCAGGAGGAAAGGGGGGATAATCTGGCCTAGGTCTCCCATCCCTGCGTCTGTTGTAAGTGACATATTCGTCACCTACGTGCTCATGACCCTCTGGGTCCTCTGCTGAACCCATCGACTTTAGTCACAGTCTGGCAAGACTAAAGCTCTGATACCACTATAATATCCCTTATTCCGCAGATTGGAATATATGCCTCATCTGATGACTATTTGTTGTCGAAATTGATACACTTTGGGTTTCTGGATGCGTTTAGTGATTGGTCTTAACATGCGTGGTGATTTTGCATGTGGTTATGGTTGTTTAATAGTATATAAGCAAGTACACAAAAGATAAAGACAAAACAATTGCAACAATGTATTATGAAAATGACTGGGTACAATGCTGCATGCGACTAAGTAAAATAAATCTCTCGGCTAGATCAGAGACAAAGGATCTTAGCCGGAATACAATAAGCAAACTGAAACAATGATACCCGAAAATAGAAGAATGTTGCTGGATCAATGAATGAGCTATAGGATCTGCTGCATGCTATGACAACTCATACGACAACTGCTGCAAGACTGGAAAGTTCGCCCTGGTGGCTAAACTCCTCGGATGTGCCTGGAATCTGTCTCAAATAGTGCGCCCTGACTTCATACACACTCTCAGTGTCTGTCTAACTGAAGATCAACCCTCTGCTGATTTGTACAGACCCCAGATGGATCCCCCTGAGGGATTGCGCCCCAACTACTACCAATAACTATGCCCTAGAGATTTCACCGTCGAAATCTGGCTGTAATAGTCTCAAACTAAGTGCCTTAGGCTCCTCTGTAATGGGTCAGGAGGGTTTCCCCAGCTCAGGTTCGATGAACTCTCTGGAACCCTGTGAGTGTCTCCTCAAGAGTCGTGCCCTCACTAGACAACTGTTGCGCCCTTGATGATTTCTCCATTGGAATCTGACGAGAAACCAGTCGATAGATGCGCTTTGCCTTCCTCTCAACTGGTTCGAAAGGGAATCCTTGGATTCTCCCTGGTTGGGACAAGTCAAATCTCTAAGTCTCCTCAGAAGCTGCGCCCTCACCTCGAATAAGTGCGCCCTTGTTGCTGCAACCTGTGTAACTGCTGCTAAAGATCGATGGAAGATCTGTATGATCTCCCCGGTGACTAGGGTGGGCCTCTCAACACCGAAATCAACCTCTAGGTGTATTCCTCTTGGAATCCACAAAATCACTGATTCGCCTGAACCTGTGAAGTCGCCTCAGATGTTCACTCTCAAATCATAAAATATGCATAATGAGGAATTAGGTCGCTTTTCTCCTCATATACCTTTCCAAAACCCTAATTCTCCATTGACTTCTAAATTTAGCTCCCTCACTCATGCGCCCTTCTATTTTTAGCTCAAAATCACTTAAAGGCACTTTTACCCACTTTTTACTTAATGTCACTTTCAAATTATAACATTCTCTAGTTAAGTAACATCAAGTGACCTTGTTTTCCCCTGAATCTCCCTGGCTATAGTCTAACGGGGATGTTTAGACTACTAAGCCTTCCTCTCTGGATCTCCTACTCGCAAAGGACATTACATTCCCACCAAAAATGGCCAATTCTGTATGAAACCAACTTGCTCTGTGAATGAATTGGTCGATTGTGCATAGAACCAAATTTTTGGTCTAAATCGACTGGTTTGTATGAAACCGACCAATTTTGTATAGGTACGAAGGCGCTTGGGTGCACAAAAACAAATCTAAAAAATAATAATAAAATTTAAAATTCTAAACCCTAAACCTGATAACTCTGTTCTATTTTTATTATATGTGAGATTTAAATCTTTTGATTCACAAAATGGACCAAAAACAGACCCCCTGGTGCTGGGATTAGACTAAGTCTACCTGCAATGTATAACATGTATCCAACTATATACACCCTTGCGATATACATGAAAAAACTTTGCATATTGTGTGTAATGGTTTGGATTGACATGGATGTACATGATTTTTTTTAAATCAAAATTTGAATAGTTTATGTATTTTTTGGTTGATCGGCTTTTGTTTCTGATTTTTTACCAGTTCCAATCTGGTTCTGGTTTTTGGGGTTGACCGGTTTAGTCATCGATATAGTTCTGATTACATTGAATGAAACAATAAATATGTCCGGGTTACTAGAAATGGTCCTTAAGAAGTAGGGAAATGTCCAAATTTTTGATTAGGGATGGCCCTCATTATATGTTCCCCATGACCATGAGGATGTTAGCGTGTTGGTCATATGTATTGAGTATTCTGGCAAATGTATTGATAGATTGAGGTGCATCCTCCATGTCCTAGGGGCACCCAACCAGCTTGAAAGCATTTGATTTTTTTTTCCATATTTCACTTTATAACCCAAGAGAGAAATCATCCATCTAATTATATTTTTATTAACTTGGTCCACTAATTCAACAAAGGATTAAATATAACCCAACACAGAAGTTAAAGAAAGGAACCCACCTCATCTTTACGTTACAATAAATGGTATGTCAAGCTATCATTTCTCCAAAAAATCGATTAAAAAAGGAATGGTATGAAAATGTTGCTTCTTGGTATGTCTCAGCCCAAGGTAGAATTTAAAATAAATAACCATAATTTTTTTTAAAGAAGTAAAAGAAAATAGAGAGGATCTAAACATGTTGATATGACTCATGAGTATAATTTGATTTTAACACTAATATAAGTTTTTCAAGTACAAGTTTATTCTTGCCTATAAGTTTCTTTCAGGACCCTTGGCAATATATTCCCTGAAACAATATTTGGAACATTGGATTACTTTACAGTCTTGAATGGATTTGGATTATCTCTTATGTGCGTATTGTGTGAGTGTGGGTTGAGGGGGAGCATTTCTCACCTAAAACCTTCCAGCCCTCATTTGTCATCCTGTTGTCATTTCTTGTTTCTTGTTTATGGAAGTTGGTAACATAGCCTCACCCATAAAAAAAAGAATAGAACAATAAAGAGGATTAATCTTGATCTTTCAGGAGGGACTTTGAGGACTTTCAATTTGGTAGAGCAGGTAGCATAGCCTTCCTTAGACTCTTTTACAACACTCCAAGACTTCTTTGTTGACAACACTTCAATTGTTAGATTATATGGCTTTTGTACGTTATTCATAATAAAGCCAAATCATAATAACTTAGCAATTAAAGAGAAATAGCCCAATACAACATCACAAGAACAAGCCAAGAACACAAGATTATAGTGGAGAAACCCTAATAATGGAGAAAACTCCACTCTCAATAATCAACTCTATTCATCAAGTGAGGTCATATAAATGAGGCTAGGCCTTGTGTGTGTGTGTTTAAGGAGTAGGGTTGAGTTAGTTGCCCCTAACTCATAAATATGGGACCACATGTAGAAATAACAATCATCATTGTGGAACCACAAAAAGCTTGCTAAGTTGGGTTTACACATACTCTAACATCCTCCCTTAAACATGACTTGGGGGAACCAAATAAAATTACATGAGAATCCCCCTTAATTTTATTTGAGGATACCGCATACACCATTGCATCATATCATGTTGAGAACATCATTACATCAGTTCTTCATAATGGATCTCCGCAAATTAACTTCCATCAATGGGAACAATGAAAATCATCAACTTGGGACGTGCCTAATAACCTGTCCATATCATCAACCAAACAAATTTGTCCATAGGGAACATTCATTTGAGAACTTGTCCAAATTTTGTCCATATCATCAATCAAATGTGATTAACACTAGAAGAGGCATAAACATATCCATATAGTCAAAAGGCAGATCGTGAACCATCCAACTATCAAGGGAAAATATCACAATCACTTTAGCTCCAAGAGAGGTCTCGAAGGCACTTGGACAATTGAATACACCACCAAACAACTCACACAAGAGAAGTAGAAAAAACTTCAGCTCCATGAGAGGCCTCGAAGGCACTTGGATGTGTTAGATTTTAGGGTAAAATTGTAGATCAGTAATTTCTTTTAAAATTTCAGTACTCAAGCAATTAAATCTGTAACTTAAACAGAGTTAGAACATCTAGCATGTAGATCTGTGAAGGACAGCCATACACATATACAAGGAACCTTTGTTCTAACATGAATTCAAACTCAGATCTAATATAACAATGTCAACTTCTGATAACATGAATATAAACTCAGATCTAAAGTAAGGAACAGATCTGAATACAATAGTAGATCTATATGATTGAGCCAAGATCTCAGATCTAAATTCTGCCTAATCATTCTCAATAAACATATCTTGTAGATCTATACAAAGCTTACTATGATAAACAAATTTTGTAATCAGATCAGATCCAAATCAAGGAAGATAAGTAGGAAGTAAACTTACCTGGCACACCAGCCTTACCTCTGAAGGAGAAACAGTAACTACAAGAGACTTAGAACCATTTTGATATGCTCAGATAAGATTCAGTTCATAGATCCACTTTGGATTTTTTTTGCCAATAGAATGAAGGAACTTTCTGGCCACCAGAGAAGAATTAAGCCAACAAGGTTTTCACAAGACAAACCCTCACAAGGATACCAAAACATTCAAAGCACTTGAACAGTGAGGCTGTGGATCAAACCCTCATCA
>ML776852.1:760249-821284 GCA_009831015.1 Picea engelmannii | reverse complement strand
AAGCACTAAGCAAGGATTCCCTGGAACACATCCAGGGGCCCCAGAACACATCTAGGGACTTATATCATCAACCACCAAGGAACACATCCAAGGATCAATCCAAGCACTAAGCAAGGATTCCCTGGAACACATCCAGGGGTCCTAGAACACATCTAGGGACTTATGTCATCTTGGTCTCAGACCAAGAACCCCAGTCATATACTGGGGGCCCTAAGAAGGGTCTTTTGTCATGGCACTGACTGTTTGGTCCCAGACCACATACCCCAGGAGTGCACTGGGGGCCCTAGATCTCGTCTAGGGTCTTAGCCATCCTCCAGGAGAATGGCTCTCGCTGCTGCATATAAATTTAACAGGATGATTGAATACACCACCAAACAACTCACATAAGAGAAGTCAAAAAACTTTAGTTCAATGAGAGGCCCCGAAGCCATTACGAAAACTCAATATATTGAGAATTCTTGATCACCAAAACCTCATACAAGAGAAGTCACCTTATCTAGGATAAAATCTTCTCGAGGATAACTTGCAAACTACCCTTCTGGAACAAATTTCTTCAAAGAAGCTTCATTAACCATGATCAAAGCCAACCAAACGAGGGTTTCAGGCTCACCCCTAACCATCACATAACAAATGCCTCATTATAAAAAATGCTTATCATCAAACTATCAAAAAACATGATCCACTTTGCCAAGTAACCTGGAGATTAATCAATTATGCATAAGTAATCCATGATAGGAAATAAGATGGTCCTCAAATGGACACTTCCATGAAAAACTATCCGATGGGAACTGTTATCATAAAGTCTAGCACTTGTGAAAAGCCTTCCCAAGATGCTAAACGTGCGTAACAATTGGATGTAATTACCACTGTCACCTAGGAAAGTACTTCCCTCGTTTTAGTGATGGATGAGGCTCCAACACAAGGGAGGCTTCCCTTGTGACCTAAAGGGATCCTATACCAAGTTAAAGGCAAGTCGATGCCCCCCTATATTGGTCACTTAGTGAGATAGGCTAGGTCTAGGAGGAAGGGCAAAAGTTAGGATGAGTTTAGAGTCTAGACAAGGTAATTTATAGTGCGTGTGTGAGAAGTGTTCCAATCCATTCAATGACAAATACCAAGTCTAAGAAAAGAAGAATGAGCCCCAGACCACTAGCTATAAAAGGAAAAGGGTTGCTGTAATAAAACTTGCAGTAAGGAGTAGTGTACTTTACCATATAACAGTTTTATAACAGCAATAATGTTAAATTATCAAGCTTGATTGAATACGCGGATTATTTCTTTAGTTTCTTCAGCGTTTTAAACAGAATTTTGATTTATTAGCCAGCAAAATGTATATTTGAAATGATGAACAAAAGTAGAAGAGGTACTCGAATAGATTCTCACACATGCACACGAATTTACCCTGGGGAAACCCTATACATGGAGAAAAACCCCAGCAAACAATCTTCCTTTATTGCAAATAATATGTAAGATCAATTACAATAATCCACCATGAAAAGTACCTGTCTGATAGACCAGCAAACAACAAGACTTCACTGAATTTTACCGCTGATATAAACAGCACTATTCGCTGTCCTTTATTGCCGAGATACACAGCAATGTTTGCTGTCCTTTACTGCTGAGATACACAACAATGTTTGCTGTTCTTTACTACTGAGATACACAGTAATGTTTGGTGTTCTTTACTGCTGAGATACACAGCAATGTTTGCTGTCCTTTTCTGTTGAGATACACAGCAATGTTTGTTGTCCTTTACTATTGAGATACACAACAATGTTTGCTGTTCTTTACTGCTGAGATACCCAGCACTATTCGACTCCTTCACCGCCCTGTCTCCTACACTCTGCGCTGAATAACAATGTGTGTTGAAGAGGAGGTCGAGCTCTGTATATAAAGGCATGCAGAGGAGAGGAGAGGCGTCTTTAATTAGGAGTCTGCATGTTTATACAACTAGACTCAACTCGAATTAGTAACTTGACTTGAGACTCGACTTGGCTATTGCATGCCACCTCGGTCCTCAACATGCAACTCGATATACACCTTGACATGCAACCTTGACATGCAACTTGGCATGCATGCATGCATGCAACTTGACATGCAACATGCATGGATGCAACTCCTACATGCAACTTGACATGCAACATGCGACATGCAACATGCAACATGCAACATGCAACTCAACCTGTCAACTTGACTTTGACCACATACAACTTGTCTTTTACAACTTGAGTTTGACAACTCAGACTAAACATGCAAATCGACTTTTACAACTAAGTTAGGCAACTTGAATTTGTTTTCATGGTGGATAATGTTACATGTGCCAATGCACTAGATGAATACATTTACATTATTTGCATAAGGAAGATTGTTTGTTTCTAGCTCATAGTAATTGTACATTCAACCTAACTTTTGCTAGATGCCTTGACTTTTGCTCATGGCTCACAAGGCTTGACTAGGATCAGAGGTTGCACGTTCCCCCTGACTTTTGCACTAGTCTGTCTATGCTCACAAAGGTTGTACGTGCCCCCTGAATTTTTCACTAGATTGTCTATGCTCACAGAGGTTGTACGTTCCCCCTGACTTTTGCATTAGACTTACATCTTGACTTTTGTCTTAGGCTTACAAGGCTTCTTCCTTTGCCTTGGCTAGACTCATGAGATCATATAGCATCTCGTTTGTCCTGACCTTTGGTTTGACTCACAGAAGTTGTACGTTCCCCCTGGATTTTGTCAATACCTCACAAGACTGGTTGATTCTCCAAATCTCTCTAGCTAGCCTCAGGGTGGCCCACATGTCCTCTCATGGAGAATGATTGCCGATGTTGCCAAATTTAACAAATAATATATCAGCTCTAAGTCAACAAATAAATGGATGGAATATGTCGAATAACAATAGAAACACTTACAAATCATCCACTAATAGTTTCTTGAAGTTAAGAGCATGAAGCTATGTTATCAACAATAAGCTCAAGCCCTAATGTAGCAAACTTTTATAACAACAACAAGGCATTGAGTTGGAATGAACATGAAAATGTGATTAAGTACCTAAACTAACAAGTCGTTTTGAGAGACAGTTAATTGAGAGTTCGTATCACTTGCAAGCAAAAGATTAGTTTCGTTTTCCTTCTTTGGGGAAATGGAGCCAAGCAATACATTAAATTGAAAGTTAGATAGCCAAGAAGACATGGAGGCTTAAAACCCTGGGACTATACCCTAATAGGCCTAGGATTAAACCTCAAAGAAACCAACCCTAGAGTTTATATCCTCATAAACTCCAATGCCGTTTCCTTCTTCTATAGCGTCTAGCTTGAAAATATCAATGAACTAGGTCAAACCCTAAGGCTTATACCCTCATAAACCCTAGGTCTTGAACTAGGAAAGACAAACCCTAGGGGATAAACAATATTAACCCCAAGACTAGGTCTTAAATGCTTCAACAAATTAAGATGAATGAAAATAGGGAGGGGGATAAACAATCTTAATCCCTCCTACTAGGGTTTCTAGCAAAAATGAACCTAGCATACAAGGTAACATGCAACAATTAACCATCTAATAGAGAATTCACCACAATATACTATGAACAAGCACTTAAACTTGAAGAAGAATACTTACTAAACCAAGTCGCTATGCATGAGGAGACCCTAGCTCAAAGATCATCCCCCAAAACAAGAGAAAGCGTCCACGAGATGATCCTTCCAAAACTGCACAAAAGTACTCCATAGCGAAAAAGAGAGAAACGATGACAAGCAATGATGTTTCTCACAAGTGGTGAGTTGAGATTTGCAAATCACATAGCTCTAGCCTCTTTATATGAGGCAACCCTAGCGCTACAAACCCTCAAAAGCCCTAAAAACATAACATGTCCATGATACAAGTGAGATAGGTCAAGGCCGACCCTCCAAATAACCTCAAATAATAATAAAACATGCTAATACACCAAAAAGTCTCCTCCAAGATCACACGTGTGGGTGCAAGGAGCTCCAAACAAGGTGAAGTCAAGATTCAAGAGGGTGCAAGGGCCTCCAAAGGACACATCTCATCATCCAATGGCGTAAATCAAGGTGAGGGTCACATCTCCTCATCAAAAGGTCACGTCACATCATCAAAGACCTCAACTCATCATCAAAGTGGTGCCCCAATGGCAAGTAAGCCCCAATAATCATGAAAGCATCATAGTGCATGACGTCATCATCCATATGGTCCGCCCAATGTGAAGAGGTTAGCGTCCAAGGTGGAATGATGTAGCATCACCTCTTTGAATGGTGTCCAATTTTGTCCAAGTGCAACATCCTCCATCCAATGCCTAAGAAGCTCTGAGGTGCACTGTCCAAGATGTGGGCTTCCTTCCCATCTGTCAACAAATATGACCCTATATGTGAAATAAGAGCTCATCTGTCAATCGTGTTGGGTGTCAATTTTGATCTTTTCACCATGCCCTTTCACCTCCATTTTTTCCTTACAAACCTTCACTTTTGCATATGTCCATCCATTCTCATGGTATAATGTGCACAAACAAGGTATAAGATGTCTTTTGGAAAGAAACTCTTAAGTTTTCCTTGTAAATGATAATTAAAGCTAATTTGCATTTTACTGCCTGAAAATCAGAAATTACAGGAATTCACTATGTTTCATGAGCATTACAAGAATTGTAGGTTGATATAGTTCCACTTGTTCTAAGTAAGAATTTTCACTTGGAGGTACTCCACCAATCTATGGAGATGGTAAAATATTTATTTTATCCTTTGCATGATGCTTGACACCTGGCGGTCAATGCAAGTAAAAAATGGAAGGCAGTTATTACAGGAAAATCACAGAAAATCCGCAGACAACTATTATAAGAAATGCGGAATATAGTTATGACATGAAATCTGCGGGTAGTTATTACAGAAAATATGGAGTTCACACAACCATTTGGGGATTTGATTCTAGAAGTAAGGAACGAGGATCATCTTAGAGAATTTAGGACCTGATCCAAAAGATCAAAGAACAACCATGACCAATGCTATAATGGATACCTGAGCATATTTTCTGTAATCAGTTTTGAAAAACAAAGTTTTCAGACAATGATACTTAGAGGCAATTTCTGGAGCGATGCTGGTGAATCAACGAATTCCACAACATGGGTTTTGTACGAAATAGGGCCATTTAGGTCATTTGTGGGACAAATCCTGAAAAAAGTGCATGGCGTGGGCTGTACGAACGGATCTTAAGAACATAACTACTTAAATTTCCCTGTAGAGGTCGATTTTCAAAATCACATGTTAAGGGTTGCGCCCAGCCAAGGAACAAAAGTTGTTTTCAAGATCCATAGATGAGGGCATAGAGAGAGCAAGTCCGTTAGATGTAATTTCATATATATAAACAGGCTAAGTAGATGTAGAGGGAGTTCCATATTTTTTATTATCACAACATATGGCTAAAAATGAACTGTAATTCTTGATTCAAAAGCAATGGACTGAATATAATGGAGTTCTTCTTTTAAGTTGGTGTGTTAAATATTTTCAAATAGTCTGAACTTTCCTTAACAACATATTCCAGGAGGCCCCCCTGGTCTATGTTGTCTTTTTGTAAGTCATTTTAGCAGTTTCTTTTTGTTTCTTTTGATTTCTTGTAGAACTAGAATTCATTTTAATTGGTTTGCAGGCAAATGTTGCTTTGATTATGTGATATATGATTGTTCCAGATCTAAATGTTAAAGACAACAATGTGATTGATTGATCTTTCATTTTCCATGCCATACAAACAATCTTCACACTAACATACGCAGAGTTGACTAAGAATGCAATTCCTTTCTGCCTTTCTTATGTTTCTTTTCATTCAACCTTTCAACTCACATCTTGAGATAGCCCTTTCTGGCCTTGAAGTTTGGTTGAATAAAATAGAGTGTGTTTGCAAGTAGACATACTTTGACAGTAAATGATTTTCTTGTGATCTGATTACCTACCGTAGACAGTGAATTCTGAGTGATCATGACCAAGCCAGTCATTTCTATTTTTGAGAGTGGCATTTTACAACTTTGATTTTTAGTAGTAGTTTGTAATTTCCCAAATCCCCAGATCTGGATATTAACTCTCTATTGACCCTATCTGTCGCAGATCTGATACTCTTTAGGTTATTTGGGTTTTTGATTGCGTTTGATAACTTGAATTTAACATGTGTGGTGATTTTGCATGTGGTTTCAGGTGGAACAACTTGTTTAAGATATATTGAATAGTCAAGCAATTACAATAGTGACATGCATGTACAAAACTTCACACACAGACTGCATGCATGTAAAAATAACCAAACCGATCTTTAGTTAGACCTTCAAATAACTAGATCTATATTGGAATACTAGTAAAAGCATGGAACACTACCTAGAACTAACATGCATCACTAGATCATTGGCATGCAAGCCTGATCTGTGACATGCGTGGGTTTACTGCTGCATGCAGCGCTGGATCTGTTGTCGGAAGATGAATTTGATGCATGCAAGAGCAAGACTCCTCCGAATCTGATGAGATCTGGCCTAATGAAGTTGCCTTCTTCCCTAGAAGACTCTCCCTGGATGGATCTGCTACTACTAGGCTCCTGGATCTCTCTGTCACTATCAGAAGTAATCTATCCAACTGTTGCAAATTCCCTCACACTGGATAACACTAAAAGAGTTGCCCAAGTAGATTCCATTGTCAGAATCTGGTGGAACTTGTCTCGAATGGAGCGCCCTACCTCCCTCTCCAATGGGTCGGAAGAAATATGGCTCGCTAGCCCTATGGATGAGTAGATCTGAGAATCTGTGATCTCTCCTCTGTCTGTCAAACACACTGCAACTCCATTGACTGAATGTGACACCCTGATGGCTAGAAGGCTCAGAAAAATGTGATGGATGGCTCAAATGAAGCGCTTTCCCCTGATCTCAAATGGGTTTTGTGGGTTTAGGTTCGCTAGGCCTCCTCAGGAAGAGAGACCCACTATACCTTTGATGTCTCCTCTAGAACTCACGCTGGAATCTGATTGTTGGAGCTGGATCTCTGATCTCCACACTCAATCTGACTGTAGATTTGTAATGAAAGCAATGGAAAAGCTTTGTGGTCTCCCCGACTAGCTAGGGTGTGTCTCTCAACACCGAATCCAATCTCTCGGTGTCTTCCTCCTGGAATCCACAAGTATCCTCAAATTCACTTGAATCTGGGTTTCTCCTCCGAGCTCTGGTTTGAATTCTCAAATCATCAATCATGACCCATTAGGTCGCTTTTCCTCTCTTTATATCCGTTGAAACCCTAATTCTTCGTTGACTTTTCACTTAAGCGCTTTTCCTAAGTTTTTTGATTTAATATTCACTTAAGTGCTTAATTATCTTTTTCCACTTAGTCACTTAATGTCACTTTCAAATTATAACATTTCCCTAGTGAAGTGACATCAAATGAACATTTTCCCCTGCTTCTTCCTAGCTATAGTCTAAAGGGGATGCTTAGACTACTAAGCCCTCCTCTCTGGAGTCCTCACTTGGAAAGGGACATTACATAGTTCATAGGCAATTTCAAGGCTAGTTCTGCACATATTGTGCTTGTGTCTCATAAGTTTACTTACCCGGATTGATAATTAAATGATGAGGAATCTAGACCACTAGATCAACCCAACATTTTGGCGCTGTTGCCGGGGAGGTAGTAAAGGAATTACTCTTGAAATTGAAAGATTTATGTTGTTTGCTTGATTTTTATTTTCTGCTATCAAATTCTTGTTTGCATTTTGTTTGTTTTTCCAACATTTACGATTTTGAGGAGGAGAAACGGTAAGACGAGAGGTAAGAACCTATGCATCCACTTTAGTGGGATCTCTGAGCCTTCGTCATGTTGGCACTGTAAGTGTGTTTCCTTTTATGCAAGTTTTTTATTCATGGAAAGAAAGCTAACTCCTGTCAACAGACAACCTAGTGACAACATGGCCTTAGTAGCGTGAGGGCATTCGAGTACATGATCAGAGTTTGCTTTAAACTTGTTGGTGTGGTGTGTTTGATTCTGATTTCATTTATTTCTTTTAGTTGGAGAAGTCTTTGTTTTTGTAAAAAACCCCCATACACTAATCCATTCATGAGCAAAATGTCTTGAACAACCAGAAGAACTTGAAAGTGCTCAAGAATTTGTTGAGTAAGGGAGGATGTGTTGCTACAAAGATTTTCTCAAATCCTTGCCCAAAGTTTAGAGTCATCACCAGGGAAGATTCTGCATCTCATGAAGCAGTTGAAGAACAAATGATCCATGAACAAATCACGCAAGAGGAGGACTTAGAAGTTTCTTCTAATCCTTATCAGCAAGAAGGCAAGATCAATGAGTCATGGATAATTTCAGATGAAGAGCAGATACTAGAACCAAAAATTGAAGAATTTATTGGATGTTTGTCACCGAATCCCTTGTGTACTCAGAGATATGATGATCACTTTTCCAAAGAACTTCATGACATAACAACTACAGGAAATCAAGGGAACAATGATCATATAAAAGTTTGGTTTCAATCAGTCACCAGTCTGCAACATCACTCCATATTTCAACAATTCTTGGCACCATCTCTACAAAAGCAGCTGGCCTCTCATATTCTGGTATTCATTAAGGTATATTTTACACATTTGGATATGAGTATAGTAGAGATCTTGCTACGTGAATGGATGCATTGGAAGTATTCCTACACTTGAAAGAGGTTTTTCTTTTTCAAGTAAAGTAGGATAGTAGAAAAAATAAATAAAAAGTAAAGAGAAAATTAATGTTTAGATTGCGAAAACCAGGATTCTTGGCGCATCTGAACACTGGCTCTGCTTGAAAACCAGGAAACTGGCTGGTAGAGCTCACTTTTTGAGCATTGTACAAATTTCCTGCAAATTTTCTTTCCAAAAATATCAGAGCAATTAGTCTTTTTAGCAGGGCCATTTCTTTCATCAACAATAGCATATTTGTTCTTCCTCTTGTAAGCAACACAATCTACTTAAACATAAGAACAATGCTAGTACATGGAATAAAAAAACTTCATTTTTTTTTCAAAAGGAAAGGATCAACAATCTTAACAGATGATACAACAAGTAGAATGTATAGTAGCCAACCAGATTCCAATCATCATGATGGATATTTTTTTCAACGTAGGTTCATCTTTCCAAAAGTTAAAACATCCACATTAACAAGTCTTTTTCAGCAACAATTTTCAACATTCTTGGTATGATCATTCTTTGTAGCTCCTGGTCTTCCTATAATTCTTGCCGCTCAAGATTAATTTTCTGCAACCGAAGCTCAAATCCTACAGAAATTTTTCTTCAGTTGTGAAATTCTTGCAATAAAGGATTTCATGCATTCCAACAAAGAGAAAATCACAGATGTTCCCTGTAATCAAAGCAAATTCCTGTAATTCAAGATCAAATTGAGGAAACACTGGTTCAAATAAGTCTGCAAAATCTTCAGAATAAAACCAAGTTGCAGAGGTAGTACTCCATGGTAAACGTAAGTGGCATGGAAATAGTTTTATTGTTATTTACTTGTTAAACTAAGGGATAATTTCAAATTCATCTTATGTCTGAGTGGGCCTAATGGTTAAGGACATGTGTTTCCTTCTAAGAGGTCACAATTTCAAATACAGAGGGGGGTAGGTTTTGTATACCTCCATAGACTTTACCAGTCAAATCGCTTGTCGCAGGGGGTCCCTTGTTGCACAAACAAGGGGGTCTCATACACCAATTTGGTGTCTGGCTTGGCCGTGACCTTAAACTTAGATTATTATTATTATTATAAGTAAAAAATATTACTCCTCGATACCTTGATTTTTCCATCCATGATTTTCCATAATCATTTTGATTATCCCCGCAATCATTTTAGGGAAATTCTGTAATCATGTTTCATGTTTGTCTCATAATTTACCACCTTCCACGATCTCTCATGGATTTTCTCATGACTTGGCCATAATCGTTATACACCTATCTAACCATATATGATATATATGTGCCATTATTACCAAGTGGAGAGATTCATACAAAATCGTTTTATTCAATGATTGTTTCACAAAATCCGCCTCATTCATAATCACCACTCAATTCCCACTCCTATCACTTCTAACCCTAGTTTGCTAAGAAGACTCGAAATTGACACCCCAGAAATAAAAGAAAAAGGTAAACAAAAGAAGAAGGGGGAGGATGATGATTCTGATCATGTGAAGGAAGAACTAATGAGTAGGGTCAGGCCCACAATTTTGAAATTTTGATCAACTGCCTTACAATAAATTGCATGAGGACATGCAATATCCTTTGTTTGGGGGAGATATTGGGTGTCAATTTTGATCTTTTCACCATGTCCTTTCACCTCCATTTTTTCCTTACAAACCTTCACTTTTGCTTATGTCCATCCATTATCATGGTATAATGTGCACAAACAAGGTATAAGATGTCTTTTGGAAAGAAACTTTTAAGTTTTCCTTGTAAATGATAATTAAAGCTAATTTTGCAATTTACTGCCTGAAAATCAGTAATTACAGGAATTCACTCTGTTTCATGAGCGTTACAGGAATTGCAGGTTGATACAGTTCCACTTCTTCCAAGTAAGAATTTTCACTTGGAGGTAATCCACCAATCTATGGTGATGGTGAAATATCTATTTTACCCTTTCCATGGAGCTCGACACTTGGCGGTCAATGCAAGTCAAAACTGGAAGGAAATTATTACAAGAAAATTGCAGAAAATCCGCAGACAACTATTAAAGGAAATTCATAATACAGTTATCACAGGAAATTTGCGGGTAGTTATTACAGAAAATCTGCAATTCACACAAAGATTTGGGGATTTGATTCTAAAAGTAAGGAACGAGGATCATCTTCTTAGAGAATCAAGGACCTGATCCAAAAGATCAAGGAACAACCATGACATATGCTATAATGGAGATTTGCGCATATTTTCTGTAATTATTTCTAAAAAACAGAGTTTTCAGGCAATGATACTCAGAGGCAATTTTTGGAGCGATGAGGTTGAACAACAAATTCCACGACATAGGTTTTGTGGGGAATAGGGCCATTTAGGTGACATGTGAAACAAAATCCTGAAAAAGCGCATGACGTGGGTTGTATGAGCAGATCTTAAGAACAAAACTGCTCATATTTTCCTGTAGTGGCTGATTTTCAAAATCATATGTTAAGGATTGCGTGCAGCCAAGGAACAAAAGTTATTTTCAAGATCCATAGATGAGGGCATAGAGATAGCAAGTCTGTTAGATGTAATTTCATATATATAAACAGGTTGAGTAGATGTAGAGGGAGTTCCATATTTTTTATTGTCACAGCATATGATTGAAATTGAACTGTAATTGTTGATTCAAAAGCAATGGACTAAATACAATGGAGTTCTTCTTTTAAGTTGGTGTGTTAGGTATTTGCAAATAGTCTTAACTTTCCTTAAGAACATATTCCAAGAGGCCCCCCTGGTCTATGTTGTCTTTTTGTAAGTCATTTTAATAGTTTTTTTTGTTTCTTTTGATTTCTTGTAGAACTAGAATTCATTTTAATTGGCTTGCAGGAAAATGTTACTTTGATTATGTGATATATGATTGTTCCACATCTAGATGTTAAAGACAACAATGTGATTGATTGATCTTTCATCTTCCATGCCATACAAACAATCTTCACACTAATATACTCATAGTTGACTAAGACTGCAATTCCTTTCTACCTTTCTTATGTTTCTTTTCATTCAACCTTTCAACTCACATCTTGAGATAACCCTTTTTGGCCTTGAAGCTTGGTTGACTAAAATAGAGTGTGTTTGCAAGTAGACATACTTTGACAGTAAATGATTTACTTGTGATCTGATTCTCTACCTCAAACAGTCAATTCTAAGTGATCATGACCAAGAGAATCATTTCTATTTGTGAGAGTGGCATTTTACAGCTTTGATTTTTAGTAGGAGTTCATAGGCAATTTCAAGACTAGTTCTGCACATATTATGCTTGTGTCTCATAATTTTACTTACCCAGATTGATAATTAAATGCTAAGGAATCTAGACCACTAGATCAGCCCAACACATCGTCCAGGGTCTAGGAGGTGTGAGAGGATGCGTCTAAATGTGTCAAGTCATTGTATGCCCCAATGCTCTACATCACACTTGCTATGCCTTGTTTAAAATGCACAATGTCCTGGGTGAAATTATAAGGACCTCCTCCAAAAGACCATGTCAAGTGCACCCATGTCAGTCAAAGCCATAGAATCAAGTAAGACCAATAATCACAAGGTTCAAGAGTCCTTAGAATTACAAAAAGTAAGCCATTACTTATTATAGAAGCCACATGAGCAATTCACATTAGATATCCCCTTCAAACTTCACATCAACTCAAGACTTTATGCAATTTGTCAAGTTTAAGTATGGGAGGACCATCAAAAGACCCTATTAGGTGTGCCAGTACACAGGTTTTGGGACCTTTAAATTAGCAACATCAAAGAACCCCCCCTTAAAGGTCCCAAAGCTTACGGATCTATGTTCCAACACAACACAAGAAAATGGTAAGTGGAGATTTGAATTTTGTGGAGGATGGATGGTCTTCCAAATTGCAAAAACCTTCTATGTAGATTGAAGAAGGAGAGAAAGTTGCTATCGCACTTGTTCATTGGAAAGAACAAGAGAAATTCAGATCAACCTGGTTCTAGTAAAGGACTGAGACCTCTAAACCTACTTGTGTAGCCAAAAATCCGAGATGGCTTACTCAGACATTATAGGAAACACAAGAGCAAGTAAGAGAACCAAAGGCTCCTTTTCAAGTGAGTCAACCACGTAAAATTTTTCCTACATATGTTGCATTAATGATTTCCATTCTTGAGATAGAGCCTTCCATCCTTGAGGAGGCGGATGCAGAACAAGTATGGCGGATGCCATGATGGAGGAGTTCAACTCCATAATTAAGAATGATGTGAGGGAGATTATTCCAAGACCAATTGAGAAGTCAAAAATTGATTCTTGATGGTTGTACAAGATAAAGCACGTGGATGATAAAAGCATTGAGAAGTTCAAGGCCAAATTTGTAGGGAGAGGATTTTCTCAAAAGAGACAGTTGATTTTGATGATCTTCAACCTTTGCTACTTTTACTTCTATTTGTACCATCCTGTCTACTGCATCTTGTTTGGTTGGCCTCTTTACCAGATGGATGTAAACACTGCTTTTTTTGAATGGAGTGCTTGAAGAGAAAGTATACATAAATCAGTTGAGAGGGTTTGAGGTGTATGGGTGAGATACCCTTGTGTGCAAATTGAAGAAGGCCCTTTATGTGTTGAAGTAGGTGCCATGACCTTGGTATTCTAGGATAGATGAGTACTTGTTGAATCCATGCTTCTCCAAGACTTGTGCATATGCAAATCTTTATTATTTGTATGATGACACTGATTTGTGTGTCTTGGCGCTATATGTAGATGATTCAATATTTATAGGGAGTTCTTAGAAGCTTACTGTGTGGCACAAATAGAAACTAGCTAGTGAATTTGATATGAAGAAAATTGGTTTTCAACTTTAATTTTTGGGTTTGGAGGTATGGCATGGTGTAGGTGAAGTCTTCCTTGGCAAGCGAAGTATACTATGAAGATTTTGAAGAGATTTCTAATGTTTGATTGTAAACCCTTGGCTACATCTATGGTGCCAAATCTTAAGTTAATTTGTGTTGAAGGCATTGAATTGGTTAATCCTACTTTGTATAAGTAGTTCATTAGGTCCTTGATGTACTTGGTGAATACTAGGGTGGACATTTTCTAATTAGTGAATACAGTGAGCTGGCTTATGGTTGAGCCTTGCTAGTGTCATTGAAAAACTAGTAAGCATGTGCTTAGATGTTTGAAGGGCACAATCCATAATGGCATGGAGTATTATGGAGACGTTGAGTTGTTGCTACATGGATTTGTAGATTTAGTTTGGGATGGTGATGTTGGTACTTAGAAGAGTACTTTTGGGCATTGTTTCAACTTGGGATTATTATCGCACGGATTGTATGTTGGGCAAAGCCCGACCCATTCCACAAACATGGGACAACTATGGGAATACCTACCCACTCTCACCTTAGATAGGTACTCCCCTCGCTTTAGAGATGATGTGATCATCTCAAGGGGGGAATCCCGGTGACCCTAGGGGGATTGAGACGGAGGGTGGAGAGATGGAAGGTGATGCTTCTATAGGTCAAAGTAAGGAATGGAAGATGGCTTGAGTAATAGTCTTGTTGGAAAGAGTAGGTTGCCAAATTGAAGTGTACCTGCAGAAGAGTATGTTACTTGCCCGAGACAAGACAAAATGAAGAGATACAAGCCAAAATATCCAATGGACATGCAAGAGAAGCTCGCTGTCCTATATTGCAGCAGTAAACAAAAAACTATATCAGCAAGAATAAGAGCTAGTTACTGTAGAATTAACCATCAAAATTATCAAATAATTATTGGACAATGAAGCACAAAACAAGTAAATAACTTTCCAATACTTAAGCATAAACTTTGACGGTGAAATAGAGCTGCTAAATGAAGTTATCAGAAAAGTATTAGGGAAGCCTTATGATTGTAGCAAACAATTGCTACAGCAGCAATTTCCAACCATAAAAATCAGCAAGTAAACTGTCAAAATGTTAGCCAATAAGCAGTAGAACAATAATAGTGGTTTCCAAGCAAATTTCCATAGTTGAAAAGCAAGTTAAAGTAAAAGATTAAGTGTATTTTTCTGCAGCCCTAATGGCTGTAGCTTTTGTTTGATTATAACCAGAGAACTACTAAGCCAAACAAGGCACCTTAGTGGCTTGAGCAAGCTTAAGACACCAAGAAAAAATTCTAACTTGAACAATTTCAATATCTCTCAAAATCATGCATATCAATGCAAGTATTTTATTTCTCCAATGTAAATTTAGATTAGCGCCTTATCAATGGGTTCTGGAGTCTTCTTGTATTAGGTTAAGTCTACTACTTCTCTAGGGGTGTAAGCCCTTTTACTCCGTAGAGCAAGTAACCCTAACAAGGTAAGTCTAGGAGGGCGTAAGCCCTTTTACTCCTCCTAGCAACCTTTGCATAAGCTTACCCAAAAAATAACAATGATAACTTGGTGGAGGGTGTATCCCCTTATACTCCTCCAAGGGTTTAGCCAAGAACAACCATGAAACAAGGAAGAAGAACTAACAATATGCAGAATTTTCTTACCAATTCCAAGAGAAATGCAAGACAAACCCTTGTTTACCAAGATAATATCATCACCATAGCAATAGACAAGCTTCCAAGAGATAGCGCACCACTTAGCTCCACAAGACAAGTATTTAGCATCCAAAATAGCATCAAAGAAGAGAGAGATGTAATTTGCCCAAGAGGGGTGAAAAGTTCAGCCAAGTAGCTCATCTCACATGAGAGAGTTATGATAAAATGAAATGATTCAAGCCTTTATTCATACAAGAATTATAAAATTAGTTTGTCCACATTAAGTTAGGGTAAACCACAAAACAAGGGGGTCATCCCCCTTAATTTTCCCCCTTAGCAAATTTAATTTAATTTTTACACAAATAAACCCTAAAAGATGACGTCATGCCCTAATTGGGTGATGTCTTGACACTTTTGGGAGGTCGTTGAGATTTGAGAGGAAGTCGTTGGGCCTCCAAAGGCCACATATCTCCATAGTGTAAGGGCTTCCTCCATCAAGGCATGCCATCTCTCCAGTCATCACCACCATCACAAGCCCTAGCCCCAAAACATGACGTCAAGCCCTAGAAGTGTGGCGTAAGGCCTCCAAAGGCAAGTCGTTGGGCTAGATAGGGCTAGGTGTCAACTCTAAGGTCTCTACTCTTGCCTCCAAAGGCAACATGCATCCTGTGTCTTGCCCCAAGGTTTGGGTCATGGCATCCAACCTGTGGGCTTCTTGTCCCAATGAAGGGCCAAGCTGAGCTTGTCCCTCCAAAACGTCCATCAAACAAGGTCCTGCAAAGACAGATGAGTGCACCCTCCAAGGGTCTCAAGTCAAATGTATCATCGCAAGTAAAATCACATTTAATACTAGAGACACCTAAACATGTGCATCAAAACTACCTTATCAAATTAAACAAGTGCTCAAAGACCCTATGCAATTTTCCAAGTTTAGGTATGTGAGGGTTGTCAAGGTGACCTATTGGGTGAGTCATTCCTTAAGTCAAGGAGTGTTTCACGGGTAGACCTTCTCTAATTCATGTGAAGAAGATGAAGTGGATGGGGGGTAAGACTTTTGGGCATGGGGTTCATGACATACAAGGGTTTGTATTGTCTCATTTATGGGTGCCTTTGTAGAGGGTGTGCTGCACCTTTGTTTTCAATGCAACCTTTTTCCAAGCCCATTTATTGCCATTAATTAATTAAAGTCTAGAACAATTGGGTACTCCAAATGGGTAACACAAGACTTGGAGGTAGTACCACAATGTCACTTGAAGCCAAAGGTACACAGAGTACCATATGGGTAAAGCAAAGGGTGTACCGCACTTGTGTAGATCCCTCAACAAGTGGGACATTTATATATGTGAAATTTGCTTTTGCAGGTCTTCGATTCTTTTAAGAGAAATGTTTCATTGTTCTCAAGACCCCTTTGGGAGAGCATCTAGAAGGTTATAATTTTGGCTTTTATCTTTTTCCAGCTACATTCCCTCTGGGCCTTCAGCCCCTTCTTCCCATGAAATGATGTACAAACCCTTCTTGGGTGAGTACACTCGAAAATCCCAAAAGATGGGGACATGAAAATGATGAAAGTGTGAAACGTGATAAGTATGATCGGGAATGATACGATGACTCATCAATGAGACCTCCCAGTAGCAAACCCTTCCCCAAGGGTGACCACTTGCTAGGGCACAAAGTCAACCACCAAGGTGAAACAGGGAAAAGAGCATAATTTCCAAGCAGACGTTCTATAATCAAAAGCAACTTTAAATGTAACATACTCAAAAAATTCAAGTTTTAAAGTGACACTTACCACAATACCTGACTTGTACCTCATGGAGCAAGACCCATTGTTTTTTGAAAGCAAGTTGATGTGGTGAATACCGACACGATGAACCGGAAAAGCGTGGTGGTGAAGTGGGTTTCCATCTGTGTAAGTGGACATCATGAGTCGATCTATCCCTCGACACTCCATGTCTGCAACCTGAGGGCCTCGAGACATCATCTCCTTAGTTATCCCTAGAAATGGGGGATAACAGGGATCGAGTATGATTTATTGTTTTAGTAGGAAATGGGTAACACGTGCTCTCATTTCATCTAAATTAGAGTATATGGTAGCTTCAACTGCTTGTTGTCAAGCCATCTAGCTTTGCATGTTGATTGCAAAGTTAACCAATCAATTGTTGGATCCCATGACCGTGACAATTAGAGTTTCATTATGCTCTTTGAAATCCATTGTTTCATGATTGCTCTAAACATATTGATATCTAGAACCATTTCTTGAGAGACGTAGCTCTAAAGGGAGTTGTAGTGTTGGACTACATTCCTATAGATTTGCAAGTCGTTGATATTTTGACAAAGCTTGTAGCTAAGAGGAAGTTTGAGATGATGAAAGAGATGCTAGGTGTTACCCCTCATATTGGCATGAGTGGTAAATTGTTATTCTCATCACATGACAAGGTACCCCTTCCTTGAGCCTTTCTCCTCCTTATCCAGTTTCTCCCTATGGAGGGGAAATCACCTCTTGCTACACTCTTTGTCCATATGTGTTGAGGTCCAATTTGGAGGCACAAATCTGTTGCCAAGTTCACTGACTGATTATTACTCAGACTGCCAAAAACATTTTTCAGCACTAGTTCGTCTCTGGCAGGGAGGGGTTGAGTCGTGACTGCTTCTGATGTGCTACAATTGTGCAATGATTGGTACATAATGCCTTAACCCTGTACTTCGTGATCCCTTGTCCTACCAAGACTTTCTCCCTGGTATATGATTTTCATCAGCATATATCAAGAAAGACAATCAACATATCAGAACGAATAATCAAAAGATCACCATAAACATGGATTATTCCCACACTTTGTAACCACATCTGGTGTCTACTAATCACCATGAAGCCGTGTTGCCAAGGTGCGTTGGTGCAGATGGTATGGGGACTAAAAGCCCTCAAAGATTAGTATTTAATTTTTTTAGTGAATCTACTAAAACTATTTAAACAATCCTATTAATTCATGACAATTCAAAAATTTGTAAGATTTGATAATTTTTTACAAATACATGATGAATTCATAGCATATCTGTCTTTGTTTTACATTGGACGGTAATCATCATGATCATCATCATTCTGGACCTCATTATTCAGTATTTTTGTTTTATAAATATAATGTTTGGAAGTGATCATATAAAATGATTCAGATACCACTATTTATGAAGCTTCAAAGGAAATTTAATGCATCAGGTTCTAGGAGAGCTGGTCGAAACCATTGTAGAACCTTTAAGGGATCAAATTGTCATGGGCCTATTGCAAGCTTCTCTGGTATGTATGCTTATTGGTTGCCTGTTGTTCTAAATGCATCTGTAAATATTTGGATTGCCATTTAACGGTTTTGTGGTATAAAAGTTGCAAGCTGAAAAAGGCCAATATTGCAGAATGGATTGGTCCGAGTGATGTTGGATGGAGGTCCTTCTCGAGCGTTTTCCCAATCTGATGCTGATGTGCTTGAAGAAGACTTGCAAACACTCAAGGTAATACAAAGAATTAAAGACTTTAATAACTGTTTTGGTATACAAAACAGAAGATCATGAAAATGTTTGTCTTGTAGATTATTAAATACAGTTACCTTTACCTTTAATTCTATTACTGGAATGGAGCTCTTATCTTCTCTCTCATTGGAACATTTTCCTCGTATCCTCCTTACACTGAATTCGTTTACCTCTTAGAAGCAGGTTTGCTATTGAAGTCAAAACATCTGTTACAATTCTTGAACTCGTTAAAGTTCAATCTGTTCAATCTGCAGTTATTGCATGCCTTAAAAGAATTTTCTTCAATTTTAATATGTCCGCAAGTCTGACAAACATAAAATTTCTCCTTTGATTTGTCATCATCTAAACTTCGTTGTGTAAATTAATGTTTTCCTCATCTTATATGTAGTCTCGACTTACGATAATAACTATAGTCAGATTACAACTTGCACAACTGCAAATGTCCTTTGGATTACACTGACACCTTTTTATTTGCAGGATTTTTTTATAGCAGATGGGGATGGGCTTCCTGCAGCTTTGGTGGAAAATGCAGCGGACTCGGTTAAACAAGTTTTGGAGCTCTACCGATCTGAGGTGACTTTCCATAATTAACTGTTTTTATGTGCACCATCACAGATGTCTAAAATTAAGGAAGCAAGTGTGCTGAAGGAGTAAAATTATGATCTAAAGAAAAATTTTCAAAGCTGCTCAATTTCATACTTCACAATTGAAGTAAACAAAGTGCTTCTTATGCCGAAATACTTAAAATTTCCGGCCCTGCAGAGTTGGAACAAAGAAAGAGAAGATTTTGAGATTCTGTTTATTTTTTATTATTAAATGTTCCTTATTTGCTTTTTCGTGAATATAACTAGCACATTTTTATTGAAGTCTTCTTTGATGAGTTCAACTTCAGATATATGTATTTTTTTGCAGACCACGGTTATTATTCAGAATTTTAAGCATGCCAGCGAACAAGTAGGGAGTCCATATACTCCTCGAAGAACAGGAAAACGAGTTTCTGGAGATGTGGACATACTTCTGCGCGTACTTTGTCATAAAACAGATCGTGAAGCTTTAAAGTTCCTTAAGAGACACCACAAGTTTCCAAAGACTTCAAAGTCGTGATGGTGCAGGAGAAAACAATACATTACTCTTTCAATTCTGGCAGGTCGCAACATCTTCTGCAAGTCCAAAGGGAGTTTGCTTAATGCATGGCTATGCAATTCAAAGCATAACTCCCTTTGCTTCCCAAAATAATTTAACTTTCAGTGTATCCCCCTTCTCATGACAACAGCTAAACTGCCATTGTATCATATTGAAATTGTAAAGATGATGTATTATTAGCGAGAAAATGTACTTTTAAGAACTCCCTTAATTGAAAATGGGATTTAAACAGTTGTTTCTTTTATGCTTTAAAAACTGGACAAATGTCCTAAATACGATAAATGAATAGTACACTTTCCAATAAGTCACGTTTCATACTTCTGATGGAAATATCAAAAAAATTTAACCTTTTGAAACATGCTTAAGATCGTTACAGTTATTTGTCTTTGAAGAATTGTTCTATATAATGACAGGACCCATCTTGTAGCAAGTGATGTTGCCATTGCTGAGTATATTGACATGCATCCAAACACCATATATTTAGAAATAGAAACTAATACAACGAAAACAGCCACTACGTAAGAACAACCCAATAAGTATGCATTTGTTAGCTTAATTATTAGGGTATCCAAGCGCAGATGCAGGGATGGTTTCAGGTCTGTGTGCAGGGGCAACATGTTTTGAAGTTAGCTTTGTTGGGTGCAGGTGTAGGGACAATATGGGTGACGCATTTTTTAATGTTGCGTTAACTAGGCGCAGGTGGGCGGGTGTGGACAGTGGTACTATGTTGAAAAGAGAAAATAAGTGATCTAATAAATGTAGTATAAAAACATGATCGTGGGGAGTCTCGGTGCACGAGCCTCCTAACATCTTGTCAATTACTATCGCTACACCAGATCAGAAAGAACAATTCTGTGGAAAAATAAGCCGTTCAAAAAATCCCATGGCAGTCTGGAGAAATTTCTGATTCTTGAGAGAAGTTGAGCTATAAGCATAAGGTGCTGCGCAGTCGCTGTTGATGATGGATCAATAGGAAGAATTGCATTTTGTTTCTCTGAGCCAGACCTGGTGTAACCACGTCTGATGCGAAATTATTAAATCTACAGATTTAAAAGGTTATTTGAGATCTATAATCGAGTAATTTTTTTTTGTTATGAAGTTAAATTAATCTATAGATTCAACAAAACAATTTAAAAGAAATTAAGATTTCACTTAAATTTATATATCCCCAGTTCAAATAAAAATTATTAAAAAAAGAATGTGTAGAGAAAGCCTAAATGAATTATTTTAAAAGAAATATTTAACAGAGTGATACATGTCTGTTTAAAATGTGAGCCTATGAACGATATTTAAAAGGGAGGCACCATCATTCCTCTGGATTATATTTAAAATGGAAACAATATCAATTTATGCTATGTGGATGTGACATGGTTTTACATTTGTTAATTTTATAATTTCCATAATTTCCAAGAATGGGTTAAATGTGATTTTATCAATTATATTTAAAATTGGAGTTATTATTGTATGATTTTGATTTTATCAATTATATTTAAAATTGGAGTTATTGTTATATGATTTTGATTTTATCAATTATAAATTATATTTAAAATAGAGTTATTTTTAATATTATAAATTATATTTAAATGTAATAGTTTAATTGTTTTACTTTTGCATTTATATAAGATTAAAATTAATCAATATATTATAAAAAATATCAAAAAATTAGAATAATAAAAGATTTTATAGTTAAGTTATTATAAACTTATTATTCCATATTCATGCTAAGAATATAGTAGTCATTTTTTTAATGTTAAACTTTGGTATACTTAATATTTTAATTAAGAATTTTATGATGTCATTATATTGAGGAAAAATATGAAAATTTGATGAATGGCATGTATCTTGTGTATAAATAACTTCATATATGAGGCTTATGCAAAGCATCTATCACTATTATTGGTTATGGGCTCATTTATTGATTTTGTTTAGTACATCCATCATTGTATCTATACAAGAATACAAAGACATTACTACATCAATACCAGAATGTAATGTCAAAATAATGTGTCAAGACAGAACTATTGCAAATGTTGAGGCTTAATACTAGGATCTCATGTCATTTGAAATTTAAGAGCAACAAAATTATGGGGGGCAGTTCATGGCCTCCCTCTACAAATCCCTTTACACCTAATGTTATTCATTCATCATAGGAGTCACAACAAATAGTGTTGCAAAATAGCAAAAATATAATAATCTAAAGCAAACAAAGTGTTGTTGCGGGTATTCATGGTTGCCTGAACTAAAATTCTTTATTTGCAAGAACATAGCTTAAAAAAATATACAGAGAGAGAGAGAGAGACTTGTCTCCTTATTTTGGATATGGTGGTTTCCTTGAAGGAGTGGCTTCCCTATAGGGAGGGAATGGAAACCTTCTCTTGCCATGTTCCATACCTATCGTTGTTGCAACTTATTTTCATTTTGGGATGTTTTTTTCATCGTTGGTGTATTCAACATTTGTTTAACAATATCATGTTGCCATTCAAATGTTTGTGCATGTTTGTTTAGCCCCTAACCATAATCTTCTTTCATTATCATTACATTAGTTATAATTATGTTGCTTTATTATTACTTTATAGCGTTGTTGGACCCCTATATATAAATTGAGACTCATTTGAAGGATCATATTACCTTGTGCATTTTATATAGTGTAAGAGGAGGTTTCCCCCTTGATTTAGACATTCACATTACTAATTTGTTTTGACTCCTTCAAATGAGTTATCTTACCATTTTTTCTCCACCATTTTTGGATCATTAAAATTGAGTAGAAATTTCGAAGTTGAAAGAGAAAAGAGTGAAGTACATTGGGTACACAAATTTAGAATATGCTTTACCACATTTTTTGAGTTACAAGTTGTACAATTTAAGGCTTTTGTATAGTCCTTAAACTATGCTGAAACAAGTGGTTTTAGTATAATAGTTATATATGGAGATTTTGAGGCCCAAATTGAGTTTCGCTAGTGGCATTGGAAAAAAGGCAAATCATGTTGTTTTGTGTCCAAAATTTACACATGTTAGGGAAATATTAACGAAGTGTTAGTGCATACAAGTTTGCTCTCATGAAATATGGGAAAGACAACTTGTTCTTGCAATTTCACCATAACTCTCTCTTAGAAGGTCCAAATTGCATGGTACCAGTGGGAGCCTAAAGAGGACATATCATAGGACATCTTGTGAAAATTTTAACAACTAGAGATTATAATTGGTGTTGTAATAGGTTCAAGTTTGGATAGTAGCGTAGACCCCAAATTAGGCTTTGTAAGGGCTTCGAGAAGACCCGAATTTTATATTTTTCTTTATTTTGTAGCAATTATAATTTTTAGGCTAGAGACATGTACCAATGTCTATTAACACAGATGTGTTGCTCAATGTGTAACATTGTGGCTAGGAAGCATACATGTAGAGAATACATGTGAGATCATCATAGGACATCCTTATACAACTTTGTTGGTACCCAATCAATATTACCATATTAGACATAATTTATCTACGGGTTCAATATTACCATATTAGACATAATTTATCTACGGGTTTGATACTCGATGTGCCCTTGGGTATATTAGAAGCCCTGTAGGCAAATTAGAGACCATACATTGTTTTTTGATCATGTGTATCTATAGTACACTAAGCATGACACTCAGAGAGATAATTCTTGCAAACTTGGGAATCAACTAGTACGATTAAGGGTACAATCCATCCTCCTTAGCCAATGTCGTGAAAGACCTATTGAAAACTATTGTTGAAATCCAACAGTATATAACATAGTTAATGTCCCTTACACTCCCTTGGCCATAAGACATTGCAAAACTCTAGCACATCATATCTAGATGTAGAAAGTCAAATGCGACTATTGCAAATGCTTCTAAAGTCTCATCCTTGCCACAAGAAGTGAATGAAGATGGTGAATTTAAGGTGTCCAGGTTGGAAGAGAAAATAATGAGCATGGGAACTACAATGACAAAGAAGGTCAGCATCCTAAATATGGTCATTAAAATAGAGTTCTAAAATTTCAAAGATGATATAAAGTCAACTGTGGAAAGAAAATATGATTTCAATGAGAATCTCAAAGAGAATGAAAGCAAAGACGATCTCAAATACATGAAGGAGTACCTTATGAAGGAGCTAACAAGCCTCCTTATCCTAAACCATTTTCCTCGAGAAGATGAAAAGGAGAATAGGAGGATTGAGTCTTAGTCTCATATGGAGAATGTTATGAACCATATGCTTAAGATATCATAAGAAACCATAAGTACACACCATGTATGCCAATAGTACACACCATGTACACCAATATGAGTGTGAATCATAAATATAGATAAGAGAGATGAGTTACAAATAACTTCTTAAAGAATAGAAAAATCTTGTCCAAATACCTCAATACATTCATACATCCAAATCACATGTCCTCAATAATGAATAAATGATCTCTATATATATCTATTCACACATTTCCTTTATGATTAGGATGACCACTATTACATATACATTTACCCATTACATGTACATTTAACCCAATATATGCCCCCTTAGGGTTATACCATAGTACCCTCCAAAATCTGTGTCCTGCTTTCTTATTTCCATTGATGATTATCCATCCATCCAAACTAAATTATTTTCAGTCTTAATCCTTGATGGCTAATTGTTGCATAATTTTCTTTCCTTTGATTCCATGTATTGTTGTTGTAACTTCTCCAATTTGTAGTAGTTATTGGTCTTTTATAATATCCCGTTGAATAATGGTTTTGTGATGCCTTGTTCCGCGGATATTGATGAGTATTTCATCTTCTTCCTTGATAATGTTGATGTCGATCTTCCTGCCTTCCTTGAAATATTTCTTGGTAATGAGGGTGTCGATATGGTTTCACATTTGATGGTTTCCCTTCACTTTGCACACCCATTTCATCTATCTTCTCTTCATAGATAATGACATTCTCTATTCTTTTTGCTAGGTCTTTGATTACTCTATCCTTGGAGATGATACCATCATATTTGACATGTGCATTCTCTAGATGGAATTCAACTTCTTCAAGTATCTTTTGGTGACCTTGAATATTGTCTTCTTTCTCCTTTTGAAGCTGTAATGTGACCCCATTGATCAAATTTTGACGTCCATCTTCAATTCTAGATAGAATTTCCAATTTTGCCTCATCTGTCTAGGGATTCTTTAATCTTCTTGCAATTTTCCTCTTCAAGTCTTTTGGTAGTCTGTTCATTCAATATCCTTGATTTTTCTTGATTTTGATAATGTTTATTTTCTTCTTTCAATCCCTTAACCTCATTTAGTAATTTTTATTATGGTTTTGTAATCTACATATTTCTGTCTTTCATTTTCAATTCTTCCCTTGACTCATCCTTTTCCCACTTCCCTTTGCTACTCTTTCCATGTTTTAATTTTTGAACTTCCTTAATGAGTGCTTCATAAATGTTTTGTATCTTAGATAGCTCATTGCCCTTCTTCTCGATCTCTTCTTTTGCTTCTTTCAACTCATCTTGAACTCCATACATTCCATCCATTTTTGTATCCCTAATACATTTATTTGAGAAGAGTTCTTCAAATTTTCTATGTGTGATGTTTAGTCTAGTATCATTATCAATACTCATCCACCAGTCCCAAGCTACACCATAACAATAAGTTCTTTCCCTAAAACTTTTATACCAGATTCCTTTACCATCTTCAACCATTCCTTGGGACTGATTTCATCTTTATCTTCATCTCCTATAAATGTAGGTATTGCCATTGATTATTATTAGAAAAATAGGTGTTCTCGTTTCACCATAGACAATATAGCAATATTGTCACCCAACCATAGGCACAAATGCCACCGCCAAGCACCTTAACCTTGATATAGAGAATAATTCTAGAAGCAAACCCTAGAACCAATAACCAACCAAGGTAGCATACCTCTCCCCAGAGCTAGCGTACCAGGTAGAAAGTCCAAACCATAACCAAAGATAAAGTCCAAGACAAAACCGAAATGCCAGTTGCAGTAGTTGAAATTGCAGCTCCTCTCCAAACTTGTGCACCACTGGTCTTATGCAGTTGTGAGAGTGAGTATTTCAAATGAGCTCTAGCACCCTCTTATTTATAGTCCTCCAAGTGACCTAACTGGGCCAACTTCTACTTCTGGAGGCTAATAACTCAATAATAAACATTCTCTTGAGCCGACTTGTCTCCTAGGGTTTTATCCAACATTTTAGGGTTTTTCTTGCTTCCCAAAATATTCTAGTCTCATCAGGGTTACATGTAGAGGTTAATACCACCCGCAACTACCATAATATCAACACTCCCTCCTAGCTAAGGAGGTATTAAAGGAAATGGTATTGAGCACAGACATACCATTCAACCGGTAGCATCATCATAGCAACACAAACTATCTCATGGTCAAATCATGAGCACCATCATCACTATCAGTATCATCTAACTGCATAATCTATCGAAGCCATACTCTATTTGAGTAATCGGGCATGATGTTGAATAAGTCATTCACTCCACAGAGTAATACAAGAACCATTCTTCTAATCTAGACATATTTCCTAGAAGAATAATTGTTCCAACAGATGCTGGAAACCACGCCATGGGCTACAATGACTATTCTTCTAATCCAGAGATACGTCCTAGAAGAATGACTGTCTTGGACCATTTTCCCTCTGGAAACTACTGTGAACTCAGAGAAAATATTTGTCATGTACTAATCTCTCCAGTCTAGTCACTACTGTGAACTCAGGGAGACAGACCATTCTTCTAATCCGGACATATGCCATATAAGAATAGTTGTCAATGGTATATCAACAATCTGTCAACTTGGACCATTCTCCATAGGGAGAATGTTTGTCCACCAACACACTGATTATCCATCTGGTTGTCAATCAACACTAGTGGTAGTCTCCATGGAAATCAGATAGTATCATATTGTTGCCATAATTCCATCCAATACAACACAACTGTGTCTACCCATAGTAGTATACAACCACTCCTAGTAGCATACAACTACTAACCAATGACACATAGTCACTGCCAGTGGATCACATCCACCACAATGGCATACAACTACTGTCCAGAGACATACAACCTCCTCAACAATCATATCATTTGATATCAACATATCATGATACAAATTGAGTCCTCTAGGCCATTCTTCCACTCACATCTGTGAGATATGGAAGAGCATCTACCCTCAGAAAGTAAAACATCAACCATGGGTTATTTGGACTATTATTCCCAAGCATAGAAGAATAATTGTTCCTGATTTCTGAGCCTGGACCATTCACCTAACTGGGCCATTCCTCCGACACTAATCATAGTGCAACCTAGAGAGAATGAGTTTGCCCTAGGTAATGTATGCCCCTGATTGTTGAACCTAGACCATTCACCTAACTGGGCCATTCCTCCGACACTAATCACAGTGAAACCTGGAGAGAATGAGTATGCCCTAGGGATGACTATCCGGACCATTTCCTAATGGAAATGACTGTCCTGCACCAACCTACAAATAGACCATTGTTCGAAACTGCTCACAACTGTGAACTTCAAAAGAATGATTTCCCGACGAGGCAAACTGTTGGCGCAAAAGTTTTCAGACCAATGTCCTTAGGTTACAAACAAAAGGTACCGAAGTATTCTAGAGTGCTGACATTTTCATCTTCCTGGGATGGAAGAAGTCTCACCCGAAGCGCAACTGAGACATGGAAGAGAAGGAAGGGTAAGGATAATACTTTGACATACCTCTAAGGTATTGAGGCTCACTGTAATATTACACATAATAGACTAAACCTGTAACAATCCTGAGGAGTTCCTAATTGGGAAATAAAGAAACAAAGTTGTGTTTGCATTCATAAAGAGACATTTAAGTACATCAGACATAAATATAATAAAGAACAACAACTCATTCATGCATTAAGACTGAATACACGAGATGTAGATTCAAAATTTAGGCCTTTGTTTATATTGATAATACCAAAATCTGATACATTGTCTGTCTAGTTCTCACTCAGATATCCATACTAAACTATATTGTAGTATTGGCCCATAACATCAGTGACTCTTGTCATACTATCAAGAGTTACAACATGAATAGTAATAGCTCAGAATTAACATGCTAGGAAATAATTACATTACAACCCTTTTCTTAACATTTCACTATTATCCTATCATTCATTCAGTATCATTCTCATTATCATTACTAGCATTAGCCTTCATTAGCCTATTACAATCACATCGGTCTCATATATATAATCCAATATTACTGGTTAATAAATCGAGAGTTATTTATTTTCTTGATCTTCCTGCTGATGTTGCGTTGTCCCTTTAACCATTTTCTGTTTCTTCCTTTCTTGCGTTTTCCAGCTTCTCAACAACTTGCGCAACTTCCATGCTCAAAAATGAAGTTGCATTTTGTTGTGTGCAACTTCTAATCAACAAAACGAAGGGCCCAACAGGCTCCGACCACAATCCTTGACTCGCCTCGAGTCAAGTCTGCAACTTTTCCGTGGTCTCCAGGTTGGCTTGTTCTTTCTTTCCCTCGGGATATGAGTTACTTTCACTTCTGGATTCAGTTGTTTCTAGTTTCTCTTTTTCAAATGAAGATCCCAAATTAGGTACGAGTTTGAGGGCTCTCTTCCTAACCTCTTGGAAGTTATCAACTTTATGCTGCCACTTCCTGGCAAGCAGTGAAGCTTCAACAAAAAATTGTTGAGTGGCATCTGTGATGCATTCCTTTGGCTTCGACGCAACTAAGGAGTTCCATTCAGAGTTAGAAATGGAATTGACTTGATGCATCTGTAGGTATGTTGTATGAACTACTGGTTGAAACTCGCGTATCTCTTTCTTGGAAACTGTTGGGCTTCATATAATGCATTCAATTCATTATCTGCTTGTTGGATTTTGTCGAACTTCGCTTGCTATTCCAACGGATCCAGGGTGTTGGTTGCTTCTACATTAAGTGATTGGATCTTTGCACGCAAGTCCTCCAATGTGTGGTTGTGTCTTGAGATGATTCCCATCCAATCACTTACCTCTATGAAGATATTAGTGCATTCGCTAGTCTGTTTGTGCAAGTTTTGTCTTGCATTATTCCCTTCTAAGACAATCTTCTCCATTTGCTCTCAGAGCTTCTTGAGTTGCAATTCAACTTCTTTATTGTTGTCTTGGATTTATCCTTCAAGGCTCTTTGATCTTTCTACTAGTTCTGACCAAGCGACCTGAATCAACTTGATTTGCTCCACATGCTCACTTGTGGTGTTGGACTATGGTAGTTGAGGCATTGTCTTCTTGACCGTCATCCAGGTCTCTGAGAGTTTTTCATTGACTTTCTACACCTTCAATTCTTCCTGGATCTTGGAGTGTTCCTTCTGTGTCCGTTGTGCTTGTGAAATGGGTCCTTCCTATTTCCAAAATTTTGCTTCTCTTTCAGCCTGTCGAATCCTCTTCTCCAGCTGTTCAGTTGAGGTTTTGATTATTCCTACTAGCTGGGATATTGGTAGTTGCATGAGCTCTCTGGATGAAGGGGTGGCATCCATGGGTACTTGAATTTGCAGTGGAAGTCCACTGGCCATCGATTGTGCAGAAGGTGTCTCCACCTCTTATTCTCTTGGATTTTGCGGTTGGTGTGCAAGTCGAGCCTTCCATTCTGTTGGGAATTGAGGAAAATATTTTTTCTTGGTAGGAAGAGATGCAATAGTTCTGCACATAGTTGTGGGTTCTAGAATACTGGTTCTATTTGCTCTTGCAAAGATGTTGCACTCTGCCCCGATGTAGTTTCAGGTTCCTTCTGGAACTTCTATGCTTCTGCCTCTTTCTGTAACACATTTTTTGTGGTTCTTCTTATGTGGATGGCACTCTCAACATTGACTGTTGAGAGAGGGAATTGAGTGCTTGGGACTTGAGGTAGTGGAATAATTTGACTGTCTGTTGAAGGAGGAGTTTCCTAAATAGGTAAAAATGGAACGACTGACTGAATTTATACTTTAGGGTCAGACCAATGAGTTTGGGTACATGCTTGGGTAGGCCGAGGGGATCCAACTGCATGGGCTCAAGTGAAGTGGCTTGGGGTTGAATGGTCATTTCTTGCGGTGGTGATGGGGGTTGTGGGGGTGATGGGGGTTGCTCAATGATTAGGTTTGTGGATGCAGTGGTATCTGGTTTAGGGTCATCTTGGATGTCAATCACTGTTTGAGCTGCTCGAGTGGCTTCTCGAGTACGGGGTATGGTCGAGGATATCGGTTGGGGGTTCAAAATACTCACAGGGGAGAGCCCTATCCTTGGTTTCTTAACTAAAGGATCTCCTTTGAAAGCAGCAGTGAGGATGTCATTGGCATCTTTCCCTGATAGCACAACTTGGTCTGGAAGATGTCGGAACATCGACAATGTCCTCCTTTTTCATTCCATAGGTTGTGTATTCTCTTCCTCTTTTGATTCCGTCAGCATCGACACATTTTGCTTCTTCTCAGCTGGGCCAGAGCTCAGATCTACTCCTTCTTCCTACCCCTTTTTCTTTAGGAGCTCCGCAGGTAAGAGGTAGTGCATTACAGACTTGCATGGATTATGCTTGACTCCAATCCACAGCATTACTTCTTTTTCAAAGGTTTTCTCATCCAAGTAGAAGGGGAGAAACCTCGAGTGGAAGTCTTCTGGCTTCGTATGCCTCCGCCATACGAGAGTGTTGTGGTGGTTCAAGCCAAAGGCGATGTTCCAGGTGTTCAGTTTTAGCAACTCTTGTGGTATACGCCATCGCTGAGTTGCATCAATCAGTAAGTTGTACTACTTTGAGAAGGAGACATTGTTGAATTCCTGGTTCTCCTGGTCCACCCTTGAGTGCCAAGATTCGAACATTTTGGCAAGGCGACCTTTGTCCGCTAATGCCAACTGTCTCCCCATGGGTGGCTTCCATTTCCACATGGTGAATGTTATTAACAGGTACCCATACGTAAAGGTTCCTCCTTTCTCCCGAGCTTCCTCACATGCTACCATGAGTTCTTCTAATAGATAGCTGTACCAGTTGAATACATCCCCATTTGCGCAAAAATCAACTACATAGAGTGCATCGAGGGTGAATTCACCTTTGTAATAGAACTGCATGACCTTGCTTGCGATTATATAACAGGCCATTCGAACCATTTCTAGAATAATTGGTTCAATCTTTGTTGTTCAACCACCTCTCTGTGTGTGGAACTTCTCATACATGTTAAGCTCGCCTTTCTTTTTCCCGTGGTTGCTTGGGCCTTGGAATCCTTTGGCGACACCCTCACCCTCGAGAGATAAGCCAGTGAGTTGGTGGATGTCGTCTGCATGAATCGGATACCTTCGGTCAAGCCATAGACTTCTGTCATTTACTCGACTAATTAGGAATTTTGTGCATCACACAACCTCGCCAGTGGTCCCGAAGACCGGTAAGTATCTGAGGTTCATGATTGTAGAGTTGAATAGGTTTATAAATTCAGACTTGGGGACAAAATGCATACCTCCAATGGAATCCAGAGCCAAGTACCAGAACTCATCGATTTTCATCTATGGGAACAACACTTGGTCTACCAAATCCAGGTCCAAGAGCTTTACTTGCTTTGTCTTTCCTTTGACATCCCCAAAAATCTCGACGCGAGGATCATATGGTTCATCTGGGATTGCTTCTTTGGTAGCGGAACTCCGACCTCCTATTGCTCTCGTCATGGTAGCTCTGAAGTGTTGATTTGCTGGGTAAATTTGAAATCGGCTTTGCAACAGGGGAACAAAAAGCTCTCAGGGTATGCACAATTGCAGGAAATTCAAAATCTAGCTAACATCAAACGACGATGTTGCTCATGGATTGACAGAGTATTATAACTGGATAACTTGGAGAATTTATGTAAGCACACATAAAGACACTCGTGATTAGGCCATAAACGCGGTTTTAGGCTTAGGTGTCCGACATGATGGGTAACAGGGTAGGATCTATCAACTGATCTTGGCATTTAATGAACGGACTGACAGGGACGTGGTCGAGCTGAGGTTCTTATCCTTTTAACTATCGAGAAGAATGGCGGGGATACCCATGGAATTTGTGCGTATCGCACATTTATGGCTTAACGAAAAGTTTTGACAGATTACGATGGTTGTCATAAAGTGTATGACGGGTATGGGTACGTGTGGCACATGGGCTATGATAAAGCGTGGATTCTCCCTTCCTATGACCACAATGGGGGTCCCTGTCATATTAAATGACTTCATTTAATGTAATGGTGGCTCTTCTGATCCTATGCATCTGAGTAATCATTTCTTCACAAAAGAAACACTTAGAATGAAACATAATATATGTCGTGGCTCATTAAATGCACACTTCGAGTTTATTAACTGAATTAAAGAAATTGCAAGAAATGAAAATCTAACTACTGTACATGCTCCTTTGGCTTGGAGAAACATTGCTTTGACTCAAGCATGAGAAATGTAGGGTTTTAGGTAGGAGTCATTCACCCATCCTGGATGAAGGATACCATTTAGTTGTGCAAGCCTAACTGCACCAGAGTGTCGGATTCCCGCAACTATGAATGGACCCAACCAATGCATTCTCAACTTGCCTGGATGTTTCTGATATCAGCTGTCATAAAGGAGCACCTTATCTCCTTGCGCGAATCTCTTGGACTTAATATGCCTATCGTTCCAAGATTTTTGTCTCGCCTTCTCAATTGTCTGGTGAAAATCTGCTAAAAATCTTTCTTCCTCAAGTTCTTGCAAATCTACAATCCTCTGCGCAACTAATTCAACATGTGTCATGTGTGTAGTTTGTGTTATATAAAGACTAGGGGTGATAAATTCTGCAGGTAGAATTGCTTCTTTTCCACAGACCAACTGAAATGGGGTGTATTTGTGTAACTTCTTCATGGTAGTCCTGTAAGCCCATAAGACTGTTGGGACTCTATCATCCCATTCCTCTTGATTAGCGCAACATACCTTTGTAAGTCCTCTTTCCTGAATTTTATTGAAGGCCTCTACCGTACCATTAGCTTGCAGATGGCAAGGGCTTCTCTTATGATGTTGTATAATAAATCCAGTCATTAATGTTGTGATTATACTGCTGATAAAATGAGCACCTTGATCACTAGTTAGACTTCTAGGACATCCAAACTGAGTGATAACATTCTCGAAGATAAATCTAGCAGCTATGTCTGTAGAACAATCTTGGACTACCTCTGATTTATCCCATCTTGTAAGGTAATTAGTTTTGGTGATGATGTATTTAGCCTTTGAGTGCTTAGCTGGGGGGTTGATCAGTCTAATAAAATCAACAACCCACTTCTCAAATGCTTGAAGTGATCTGACTGGATGAAGGGGTAATTCATCTCTACGAGACGACTTTCCTACTATTTGGCAAGTGTCACATGATCTAGCATATTCCTTAGCATATTTAAATAACGTGGCCCACCATAAACCAATGTGAAGTACCTTCTGTTCATTGGCCTTACCTCTAACATTTCATCCCACAACTCCACTATAGCATTCCCATAAGATATTGTGCCTTTCATAGTTTAAGACACATCTCCTAAGGATGTCGTCGAGTCCCAATTTATAAAGTTGCTCGTCAATCAATTGATAATCTGTTGTGTGAACTACCATATGTCGCTTCTGGGTTGCGGAGTACGTTTCTGGGCAGGTTCTTGTACTGAGGAAGACACCAACATCTTCAAGATACTCTGGAATGGCCTCAATCTGGAATAGGTCTGCATCTGGGAGTTGATCATCCACTGCTCCACCACTTTCCCTTGACTCCAACTTGGAAAGGTGATCTGGACCTACATTGCATCTTCCTAGTTTGACAATCACTTCAAACGAAAATTCTTGGAACAACAATAGCCATTTGCAAATTCTTCCTTCCATTATTGGTTTATTGACTAGGTACTTCAATGCGTAATGGTCAGTGAAAAACTTAAAATGACAGCCTAATAAGTAGTGTCTAAACTTTTGTAATGCATAAATCATAGCCAAACCTGCCCTTTCATTGGTTGTGTAGTTGCGCTCAACTTGCGATAGTTCTTTGTTGGAAAAGTAAATAGGTTGGTCCATATTTCCTTGCCCTGGTTGTGCTAAAATGGATCCCAGGGTGATGCTTGATGCATCCACATGTACATGGAATTCAATTTCCCAATTTGGAAATATCAAGATTGGTGCACTACTTAGTTTCTCTTTGAGAATGTCAAATGCCTTGTCACACTCAGGCATCCATCAAAACAACTCAGACTTTTTCAACAATTTCTCAAGGGGTGTTTTAATAGTTGCATATCTTCTGATGAACTTGCGGTAATATCCTGTATATCCCAGTGTAGAGTGCAACAATTTGGCACTTGTAGGTGGTGGCATGTTTAGAATGACCGCAACTTTAGCTGGGTCTACCAAGATTCATTCTCTGCATACAATATGGCCTAGTAGATTTCCATGAGGTACACAAAAAATACACTTTCTTAGATAAAGAGATATCTTCATTTCATGACACCTATCAAACATTAACCAGAGTAGGATGACATGATATTTTAACAGGTTGTACATCGTCCAATCATCCATATAGACTTCTACAAACTTGTGGATGAATTCTCAAAAATATGCTATCACAATTCGAGAGAAAACTGCAGGGGAATTTTTCAAACCAAAGGGAATTACATTGTATGCAAATGATCCCCATTCGATTATGAATGTAGTCTTTTTCTTGTCTTCCTCTATGATTATGACTTGATGATATCCTGAGAATCCGTCTGTAAATGAATAGGATTATTTTCCTGCAACTTGATCTAATACCTCGTCACTGAAAGGTGTGGGAAATGGGTCATGTACACACGCAGAATTCAAACTCCTGTAATCCAAACAGACCCGAATGTATTCAGTGCCTTTCTTACTATGGATAACTATGGGGCTAATCCATTCTGCTTCTTCAATAGGGAAAATTAGTCTTTCCGCAAGCATTTTGTCCACTTCTTTCTTAACCTTTTCTTTTATTCTAGGGTTGACGCGGTATGGTATGTGCTTCACAGGTCTTAAGTCGGGTTTCAACTCTATTTTCATTTCTCCCATGGATCCTTTTATGCCTTTTAGTTCCAAGAACGTTTATGGAAACAAGTCCTCATACTCCCGCAACAGACTATGTACTTCGTTCATAGCTTGCTCATCCTAGTAGTCTCCTATAGAAGCTATATTAAGGTTCTCTACGCTCCCTATATTGACTTTTCACAACTTCAGTGGGTGATTATAGGAGCTATAGGTGTGATTAGGTATGGTATCTTGAATCTCTCTATTGCCTTTGGTTTCTTTAATGTCTAAGTTCCTAAGCCCTTCTAAATCGTCAGGGTTTTCTAGGTCTCTCAACTTTACAACAAGGTACATATATCTTATCATTTTTAAGACTCAGACTAGGTTGAAGCAAGTGAACATGGTCATCACATACTACTGGACTTGATGTATTTTTACAAATGTCGGTAAAAAGCATTTCCTTGATTCTTTGAAGGACAATGTTGAGCTCGGGATACTTACTTGTAAAGGCAAAATCCTTGCAAAAATGTTCTTGTAAGATCTTCCAATAGTTTGTTTGTCTTATGGTCTCCTCATGTATATACCAGGCCTTTGAAATATGCCCCAATGAATGGAAAAATACCTAGACCCATAGGTGAGAAGGTACCTCCGCAACTCTCCACTGCTTTAGGTAATGCTCAATATGCATCTGAGGGTTAGATCGTCTATCGAACAGATGCACATCTTAGAAATCTATCTTCATTTCTTCTTTCAACTGATCCCTCCCTTGGAATCAACATCAGATGGCTTGTTTTGCGTCTTCCCACTCTATAATCGAGGCTTTATGGGTGGTCCACGGGGGTATCTTGCAAGGATAAGTCAAGAACATAGATCCTTTGTTCCTCCGCTATCTTTTCTTCCACGTTGGAGATAAAAATGTGTACCTATGAGGTACCATTGTATGTAGGGGGTTCTTTGACCTTAGTTCCAATCCATATTATTTCTATGATAGTTGCGCATCGCCTTGAAAATGGCTCATATGAACCTTGCTCCCAACTATCAAATGTTGCTTCTGAATCCTCATCAACAGATTGTATGCTTCGCCAACTTACTGATCCTTCTGCCATAGGATTTATGTAATCTGGTCTTGTTCCTGCTGTGACGATGTACAATTGGTCAAGGGCCTCTGACTCCATATTATGGTCCACTGGTTCAATATATCTAGGCCCTAGATAAGGATCTAAGGGTTGAACTACTTTTATGTCTGAACAACAAGATTTTTGTGGGGTGGTGTGTTTTGAGGATTCAAAGGATCCACGGTATTTATTATCGGAGGTCGATGTTTCGAGTCCATATCAAGACCCATCATTAGGACATCTAAGCCTGGGTAAAGATAAGTCTGAAGAGCGTAGATAAATAGTGAATTAGGTGGATGTGGATCAGTTAGGGTCGGCTCTAAAAACTATAAGTGTTTTCAATTTAAAGACTTTTAGGGTTTCAATAATTTATTAATTAAATTACTTTATTAATTGCATTAAATGTTAATCAATGTAATGATAATTTTTTTAATTAATGTAATGATAAAATTTACTATCATTTATAATTTTTTATCATTAAATAGTATTTAATAAAATTTTAAGAAGTAGTTATGGTTGGCTCTAAAAACCTAGAAGTGTTTTCAATTTAAAGAGTTTTTAGGGTTTCAATAATTTTATTAATTAAATTACTTTATTAATTGTATTAAATGTTCATTAATGTAATGATAATTTTTTTTTATCATTTATAATATATAATTATTTTTTTTATCATTAAATGGTATTTATAATTTTTTTTAGGGTTTTAATAATTTATTAATTAAATTACTTTATTAATTGTATTAAGTGTTAATTAATGTAATGATAAAATTTTCTATAATTTATAATTTATTAATAATTTTTTATCATTAAATGGTATTTATAATTGTTTTAATACAATTTTAAGAAGTAGTTATGTTAATGTAATGATAATTAATCAGTTATTAATAATATTAATTTATATATTGTTTTTAAATTTTTTTAATTGTTATTAATGTAATGAAAATAATTTTTTATTTAATAATTTATTTTTATTCAAGGTTGCTTTTTTATTTTTAGGGGGGGAGGGGGGGTTTATAGTGAATTTAGGTTTTTAGGTTTTTTAGGTTTAAATGCAACTTACCTCGTGCTTCAAATGTCATGGTGTCCCTCTTTAGATCAATTATAGCATAAACACTGTCTTCTTCAAACGTCATGGTGTCCCTCTTTAGATCAATTATAGCATAATTGTCATATGCCCAATAAATCCCAAGTAGAGCAGGGTAGGGATCCTTATCTCCCATGATTTCAATCACCTCAAAATCAGTGGTGGTCTTAACTCCCGCAACATCTATTTCCACATTTTCCATCCTTCCAACTGGGAAGATGTAGTACTGATTTTCCATTCTCAAATGGATGGGGGAATATACTAACTGAGGTTTTCCCAAACCTTCGCAGGTCTTTTTGGGTAGGATGTTGACATCTTATCCCAAATATAGCATGACATCCTTGATTTCAAACTCATCCAGCTGGGCTTCTAACCTAAATTATTTTCGAGTTCACACCTTTCTCCTTTGTATTCTCCAGGTATTCTTCTCAGGGAGGTTAGTCCTTACTATGGATTCTGGGGTTCCCTCATTCCCCAGTATCAAGTACAGGGTGTTGTGCAACTTCTTAGTAAGTTGGTCGTTCCCTAGGATATCAAGGAATAACTGAAACCAAATATTGATTACACTTTGAGACTAGTCAGGGTGTTTTCTTGGAATTACAGAATTCTTGGGTGCTGGTGGTGAGGTAGGGGCTTGTGCAGGGTTAGGTTGACAGGCGGATCTAGGATGATTCCCTATTACTTTTGGAATGGGGACACTCTTAAATATATCTATTGCATTTTTGAAAAACAACTTTTTTTTCACAGGATCATACATGTCATCTTTGGGAATAGCTTTCTGAATCTTGGGTTGACTGTATGCGTCTTCCCCAGTGTTTTCTCCTCCGTGAGTGATGATGTTAATATTTGGTAGTTATCCCTCAATTTTCACTTTTAATTCTAATCTTATGAGATTATCTCCATGTTGTCGAGCTCGATCTTTCCACTTTGCGATCAATTCTGGACAGTCTTCAGTTGCGTGCCCATTATTCCTGAAGTGCGAGCACCATGGTCGTCTTGGGTGAGGGAAGTCTCTGGCCCTCTGCCTCCTTTATTCCTCGACCCTCTGCCTTCATTTATCCCTCCTCTAAATCCACCTCCACTGCCTCCTTGCTGGCCTCTTCCAGGTCCCTAGAGAGTTTCATTTACTCTAAATGACACCCGGTCCAATTTGTCAGCAAGTGCATCCATCACTCTACATTGATTCATGGCATGGGTCTGTTACACATCAAATTTCCACACCTAGTTACCACAACCTAAGTTTCGCAAGTGTCTTAAAAGTGTCATATGCACCTTGCTAAGTGTCGCCTACACCTTGACACCATGAAGTAACATATGTCACAATCCCTAGTCAATGTGGAGGAGAAATATATTATATGAAGGCCAAAATACTATGTGCACATGAATTAATTATTAATATTCATGAAAATGAAATTAATTTAGTGTGAGAATCCACGTCACATTTGGTTTCCTATTTTTAAGGGGAGGTTGAGGATCTTATGGATGGTTGAAATATTTCATCCTTAAAATCCTTGAGAGATATTTCCTCCCTAAAATCCTTAAGAGTTATTTTCTCCCTAAATACTTGGAGATCCCATTTTAGTGGATCTGATGAGTGATCATCTCCATGGTGGTTAAGCCTCCAAATCCTATATAATGAGGGATTTCCATGGAGAAGAAGATATAGAGGCAAATTTGAGGTATCAAACTTATGATCTTGGGAGAAATCTTTTGGCTATGATATTGGGAGCATCGTGCAAGTGCCGGACGAGAAGGACTTGGAGAGGCTGTTGCAACTTCATCTACAGATCGTAAGTATCTCTTTGAAGTTCTCATCAATATTACTTGGCCTATTCCCTTCAAGATTCCATATTTTTGCATATGATTGTCGATCTTGATAAATGAATTTGAATAGTCTAATCTTGTAGAGTAGAGTAGGAGTTCTTTTCCTTTTGTTGTCCATTGCATTGTAGGTATCGAGTGGTGCTGAAGAGTTTGGAGATAAAGCTCAGATTGGAGGAAGCGAGGATGAACTATGGAATAAGGTGCATCACATTTTATTCCTTCTCTTTCTATTTCTGATTAGGTAATTGAATTCACAGGGATGTTAGTGTCCATTTGTATGTTTTTTGTCTTGGTGTTAGGGGTCTAGAATCCAAGAGGATATTCACCTGTCCGCAGGGGAATTTTCCTACAACAGAAATTGGTGAATCCACTTGGGAGGGACATTGAATTGTATTTCCTTGGATCATCTCTGCCTTTTTTCCACTTTTAAATCATTTTTATTGATTGTTATTGATCTATTTCCTTTCTCCCCTCTTCATTGACAATTTAACAAAATTCTGGCAATTCTAGGTGATTCTTTCTAAGTTTTAAGCCTCTGTTTTGTGTTTCTGGGAAGGGTAGCGCTCCCCTGCACTGTATATCAGAGCATTGATCGATATTCAATGCTCCCCTGCAGTTTTTATCAGAGCGCTACAACGCTCTGTTCCATTGAAAACAAGAGCGTTGATCTCCTTCTTTGGTGATTTATGCCCTTTTCTGCTTAGTTTTTCCTAGACTATCTTGCAGAGATTATTTCCTAGAGTATGTACTTTGGATTGTGGATTTGTTTGGGTTGAATATTTGGTACTTGTCACTTATTTTGTTGTCTTGTTTGATCTTGCAACCTTTTCCAAATTGCGAGATCGTTTCTCCTTGTTTTTCTTGGTTTGGTTTGAATCTTGTGAAGTTTTTGGTTATCTGGCTGATTGAAAAGGTCTACAAAGGTTTGTTGGTCTTAAGCTTATTTTCAAATCTTTCATTTTTGAATGATTTGAGACTTTATGCTTACCAAAACCTAGCTTGGATTTATTTTTCTTGCTTCTTGTTTTGTCAAGACATTTGAGTGATTCCTCTTTCTCCCTATCAGTTTTTGGATTCTTCTTTGAACTTTCTTCTTTCCTTGAGTGCTTATCGATTGTCGATTCCTTGATTGAGTGAGTTATCTTCATTAAGTTCTCGTTATCCCGTGAGTGAATGCTTTGTTTGAAATCCTTTTTTCTTCGTGTCTTTTGTATATGTATTTGACTCTTCCATTTTGATTGAAAGTAAAGGAGTGTTAAAGGATTTGCATTTGCTATCTTTATGTATTAAAATCAAACAAAGAAAGATAGTTGCATTATTTTTGTTGGGTAGTGTATATAACTAGGTTGCATTTAGCAAATTTCATTTGGGAATTGGGTTATTTTGTTGAAGAAAATTGAACCTCTTCTCCATCCCCTATGTAGGATTCATTGAAGAAAAATATTTTCATCTCATTGTTCTTCATTCTTTTGGAGTTGAGTCTACAACATCATCAATTTCAATTTCACACCTTTCAGTAAACAACAAGCCTAAAATGAAGCGCTTATAAAATTGATCAGACAATTTTATATTTTCTCATAGCGAACCTACATTAGCAAGTGTAGGGATTTGGAATATGTTGTGAGGATAAATTTCCAAAGCCATAAGACAAACATAGAATCTTTTTCTAGGGAGTGGTAAATACAATTGTTCATATAAGCATAGTTGGGATCCCCTTCTCACACAGGGGTTACGAACAAGGTCGCATTCGGGAGAGAAATGAATATTATCCCTCTGAGAATTAATCGTTCATAGTAGTAAGATCATATTTTGGGGGTTCTTCTTGAGGTCCAACTGTCTTTATTTGGTCTCGGTGCTTCGTAAATTATGAATCCGTTCGAGGTCCTCTAGAGTTATACCAATCCACTTGTCCTTAGTTCTCTTGAAGGATTTCAGACTTGTTATCCTGCCCATATGTTCGAACTAGATTATTGATTGTACCTGCCCAGAGGATGACTACGATTTGGTTTCCTTAGTAGCCATAATATTTAGGGTCCTTACATGAGGTGACGGTGAAGGGAAGTCTTTGTTGTACCTGGAACAAATGTTGGTCAAACTCCCTCGGGATCCTTGGAGGGTACACCCATGAGTAAAACCATGTGGGAACTTGCACCAAGGCGCAAGTCTGTTAAGTAGGTCGCCAATGTAACTGATCCACCCGCTCTATCCCAACCCCTTCCTATCTTGATCTCGCGATGTTGAATTTCAACACCAACTAATGGTTTCATTGTAGCAAGGTTTGTTTGATTGTTTGCTTCTTAGATTTGTAGCATGTGTTGTTTTTTTTCCTTAGTAGACCTTAGGTGGAGTTAGTGTCAATGGCGTCAAATCCTGGGAGTACTAACAAAGGAACCCCTTTTCCCGGAGAACCTTTCTCCTTTCCTTCTTTTGGAAACTTTGGTCCTCCATGCATTTCCACACCGAGTCTTCCGGGACTCACCATCGGATTACCGGTTTGGTTGTTCCCCAGTCCAGTGATCTTGACTATTACCAGTGCTTCGAATGCACTTGGTGGTTCATATGTAAGAACACTACCCACACATAAACCTCATGTGTAACTTTCTCCTTCTTCACTCGTCAGGTCTCCTTCCCTTTCTCCTTCTTCACCTAGTGAAAGTTCTAAAATGAGTAGCCAGGTTGATAAGAAGAAGAAGAAACGAAAAGAGAAGAAGAAGAAGAACCAAAAAGGGACCAAGCCTCCAACCACATCAAATCATGTTGGATCCAAGAAACCAACTATGGTTAATTGTACTGGGAGTGTTGATAAATTCGATAAGATTAAAACGAAGAATCCTAAACCCAAATTCCCTTGCAGTCTTTGTAAGGGTGACCACTTTATGAGGGATTTCCCTAGTCTCCCCAAGGTCTTAGAAATGTGGTCTTCCACGTCATCATCCCCTATAGGACATGCTGGTGACACCCTGTCAACTAGTGACAATAAGGTTGTTAAGAATAAGAGAACTGTCAAATTTCCTTGCTTGTTATGCGAAGGTGATCATTACTCTCACCTTTTCCCTCGTATGGACGAGGCTTATTATCTTTTGGCAAATCTTCAAATTCCAATTGGTTATCATAAGATTTCTTCCAAACCATCATTAGTTGATGGGATGGTCAATCTGGTTCCATCCCCTATCAGTTCAGTTGATCAGGTGGTCAATTTGGTTTCATCTTTGGTTGAACCACTAACCCAATTAGTTGATCCAGTTTTTCCATCGATCAACCCCACTCTTCATCTAAATAGTGAAACCCAAGTGACTGATCTAGTTCCGTCATTGATAAACCCCACTCTTCATATGAAGAGTGCCAAAGTGGTCGATCCAGTTCCATCATTGATCGATCCCATTCTTCATATGAAGATTTCCAAAGTGGTCGATCCGGTTCCACCATTGGTCGATCCCACTCCTCCATTAAAGAGTGCAACCAAAGTGGTCGATCTGGTTCCATTGTCGATCGATCCCACTCCTACCTTAAAGAGTGAAACCAAAGTGGTTGATTCGATTCTACCATCCGTCGATCCCAATTCTCCCTTGAAGAGTGCAACCAAAGTGGTCGATCCGGTTTCATCATCGGTCGATCCCACTCCTCCCTTGAAGAGTGAAACAAAAGTGGTCAATCCGGTTCCATTGTTGGTCGATCCCACTCCTCCCTTGAAGAGTGAAACCAAAGTGGTTGATCCAGTTCTGTCATCGGTCGATCCCACGCCTCATTCAAAGAGTGATGATGCCACTCAGGTCTACCTCATTAATATTGATTCACCCGGACAAGGGGGAACTACGCCCGTCCAGATGGCACCCCCTTCAAGAAATCAAATAATTTCTATTAATTGGAATCATTTGACAAAACCCCGTCTTCCATCTTACATTCCTCTCCAAATCACTATACAAGTTTGTGATAGGAATATTCCTAACATTGTAATAAATGAAGGTGCTTCTGTTAGAATCTTATCTATGAATTCTTGGCAAGCCTTTGGTTCCCTGCAACTTGCTCCCATGACTCAGAATATGTTGACCTTTGATAGAAGTGCTAGTCAACCTTTAGTGATCCTTCCTCAGTTTCCAGTTACTTTGGGAGGAAAAATGGTCTACGTTGATGTGATGGTAGTTCATGACCCCTTGGACTTTAACCTGCTCCTTGGGTGAGACTATGTCTATGTGATGAGAGATTTTGTGTCCACTCTCTTTCGAGTGATGTGTTTCCCTCACAACAAAAACATAGTAACGATTGACCAACTTTCATCCATTGACCCTCATCTGATGGTCAGCCATCCACCTTCCCTGAATGGTCCATACATGCTAGCGATGTCTGGCCCACCATAGGTCAATTATGTAATGACCTGCCCCATGCATTCAACCTCACATGAGAGGGAATATCTACCTTCTCCTGACTTAGATCCGGTAGTTGACATGGTCATCTCTTCGATATGGTTTTTAGAGACAGATATCCCTACCCTTATCGAGGTCATTGACATATATTCCTTCCAGAGTGATTTTCTTCCATCTAGCGCAGATCTCTTGGAAGTTGTGATTGACGTTTGTCCCTTGACATGTATTCCTTCCAGAGCATTGTCCTCTTGGAAGCCATGATCAAGAAGAGATTATGAGCATAACTTACTCTTCTTTGTGGCAAGTTCGTTAAAAAATGAAACAGAGGTCTTGAGCACAATTTTTCTTCTCTGTGGCAAGCTCGTTAAAAAATGAAACATAGGTCATGAGAATAGATTTTCTTCTCAGTGGCAAGCCTTTTAAAAAATGAAACATAGGTCCCGAGCATAGTTCTTTTCCTATGTCAAGTGAGTTAAAAAATGAAATAAAATATTTGAGCATAGTTCTTTTCTTGTGTCAATCTCGTTAAAAAAATGAAATAGTCACCTCTCCTAACAAGTAGAGTCTTTCGCTAGATCTCATAGGTATCAAGTCAATTCTTTAACTAGATCTCATATATGTCGAGTCGATTCTTTCGTTAGGTCTCGTATTTGAACCTTCCTTTCATCCACACTTATCATTTTTCTCCATCTAGTATAGAAATTGGTGACAACCTCAAAGTCGACGAATGAAATGAAGCTTGGGGGGGCATGTCTCTAGTATTTGATTATCATTCTAGAGTTAATTCACTAGCTTTTCAAGCTGGGGGTAGAGTACCAACCATCCATGGTTATCCCTACCTTTGATAATTACGTTGGGAATTTACAAGCATTAGTTTAATTTTGTTTCAAGCTTGTGTAAAAATGAAACCAATACCAAGATTAATCTTTGTTCTTTCTCATGCTCGTAAATACATGAGAATGTGACCGAGTAAACTTTTATTACTTTTTCAGACTCATAAAGGTTATATGAAAAAGGAACCTCCTGGAGTCTTCTTTATGATCTTTTCAAACTCTCTAAACATGAAAAGACTGTCGAGTGATCTTGCTTCCTTTTACGCTCATTAAAACGGTCTTGAAAGGGAGTCTCCTGAGTAGCATTTTATCTCTTTTTTGGACTTCAGAGACTAAAATTACGAAAAAAGGACAACCTTGGAGTCGCCTTTAAGTTTTTTTCAGACTCTCTAAACATGAAAAACCACCGAATTTTCCTTCTCTAGACTCGCTAAAATCACACATTGAAGGGCCCATATGGGCATGAACCCTTACTTCTTCTAGTTCATTAAAAAAAGGAAGAGGAACTCACTGAACCTGAGTTATATCGAGCATGTGTTACCCTCATCGAGCTCTTTAAATTTAAAATAGGTACTCATCTATCTGGGTGGGGGAAAAATTGAAAGAAGTGGGTCAAGTTTTTTGAGAATCCTTTATGGCATCTATTGTCGCCCTTGAACATGGCACCTATTTGCATCTAGTATTATAGTTGGGTAATTCGCTTGTCTCTGATTCATACCAATTCCATGTGTGGCCATACTTTTTCGTCTAGTAGAAGAGTGCTCTTATTTTTGTCACATTACATTCTTGGTACTCGTCGAGTCAAAGATGCCAAGTTAGTTGTCGTGCCTCATCATGTTCAAGGGAAGTTTCACTTAAAACCATTCATCTGTAGTATTTCCAGTTTCCATTTCCTGTGTCAGTCCATACTCATTCGATTCGCCATATTACATCACTTTCTTATGTCAGTTTCTTGTTGATGATGGGGGATACATCAAGGCCCTCCTTCGACGAGTCTTTTCCTATCGATTTCAACACATCATCTAGGAATAAGACTTAGAAACCAGTTAGTACCTTGGGACCTGCATGCCTCAATGGCAGGCCTCCTTGCCTCCAATAGTAGGTTTACATCATTGAAATCTAATTGGATGATTCCACAAATGTTCAAATTTATCTCATTTATTCACGTTCGCTGGATTGTGCTAGGGTACCTTGGGAGTCATTGACATCATTGGTGATTTCCCTCGCACTTGTTAACAAATTACCTCAATTATTGGTAATCAAGTGGTTTCTACCATGTTCGACATCAAAACATCTATTCACATGGATAGATTCGTACCACATCAATATTGAGACGAAGACCCTGGGTTGAGCGTTCACTCTGTTATCTTCTTTTCCCAGGCTGCAAAGGAGATCATTTGAGCATGTTGATATATATACTATCACATAGATCCACATTTTATTGGTTCGTAGCTATGTTTTATCATCTCGTAGCTCCACTGTGTATTTCTCATGGCTACAATCAGTTCAGTTCATGGAGGTATGGATCCACATTGTATCTCTGGTGGCCATATCCATAATCAATAAATTTCATGGATCCGCAATGTATTGGTCGGTGGTCCTGCTTTGAGTCATCTCGTATTCCAAGGATAGGTATTCCTGCCTCGGAAATGGAACATATATTAATACTGTTTGATGGTTGTTTGCAAATTCTTCCATGTTCTCCAACTCCATACCCTTGCATTGAAGAATTGTAAAGTGTTTCGACCTTAAGTTTCTCTTCTGACCTCGCACTTTAGGGGGCATACTATTACACATCAAATTTCCACACCTAGGTACCTCTCCATAAGTGTCGCAAGTGTCGTAAAAGTGTCATATGCACCTTGCTAAGTTTCGCCTACACCTTGATACCATGAAGTAACATATGTCACAATCCCTAGTTAATGTGGAGGAGAAATATATTATATGAAGGTCAAAATACTATGCGCACATGAATTAATTATTAATATTCATGAAAATAAAATTAATTTAGTGTGAGAATCCACCTCACATTTGGTTTCCTATTTTTAAGGGGAGGTTGAGGATCTCATGGATGGTTGAAATATTTCTTGCTTAAAATCCTTGAGAGATATTTCCTCTCTAAAATCATTAAGAGTTATTTTCTCCATAAATATCTTGGAGATCCCATTTTATTGGATATGATGAGTGATCCTCTCCATGGTGGTTAAGCCTTCAAATCCTATATAATGAGGGATTTCCATGGAGAAGAAGAGATAGAGGCAGATTTGAGGTATCAAAATTATGATCTTGGGAGAAAGATTTTGGTTATTATCTTGGGAGAATCATGCAAGGGCTAGACAAGGTGGACTTGGAGAGCTTCCTGCAACTTCATCTACAGATTGTAAGTATCTCTTTAAAGTTATCATCAATATTACTTGGCCTATTATGTTTAATATTGCGTATTGTTGCATATGATTGTTGATCTTGATAAATGAATTTGATTAGTGTAGTATTGTAGAGTAGAGTAGGAGTTCTTTGTATTTTACTGTCCATTGCATTGCAGGTATCGAGTGGTGCTGAAGAGTTTGGAGATCAAGCTCACATTGGAGGTAGTGATGAAGAACTATGGAATAAGTTGCATCGCATTTTCTTCATTCTCTTTCTCTTTCTCATTAGGTAATTGAATTCACAGGGATGTTAGTGTCCATTTGTATGTTTTCTATCTTGGTATTAGGGGTCTAGAATCCAAGAGGATATTCACCTATCCGTAGGGGAATTTTCCTACAACAGGGTCGTAGATGCACAAAACTCATAGTGTATTGTATTGGACGCAGTTTTGTATTGTGACATTGCCTCGGTGCATGTCCCTGTGTCCGAAAAATCTCACAATACTCTGTTTTCTGAGCGGTTGGAGCGCCTGGGAAGGTATTATATAGCCCCTTGTATAGAATGGTGGAGTCGCAGACATTTGCGCAATTCCTCCCGTAGGTCCTGAAGGCCCCATCGAGTTTTGAAGAGGTCTCATTCCCCTCATGCATGAACATTAATTTTCCAGATTCCCTTTTGTTTAGCAGCCTATGCACCAAACCTGAGGGTGTTCTGGTCTTTGTGTGGTTAATACTTGAATGTTTTCTGTTAGCGTAGATATTTGTCCTTGAAGTTGTGACAAATTTGCATCTATTGGGGGTCTGGTCATTCTCAGATTGCTTGGATAACCTGCCATGGCTTCAATCTTCATCAATTTCTCCAAGGATTGTGTTAGCCTGTCTATACTCTATTGTGTTAAAGTAAGTATCATTAGAGGTAGTAGGGGTCTAGAATCCAAGAGGATATTCACCTGTCCGCAGGGGAATTTTCCAACAATAGAAATTGGTGAATCCTCTGGGGACGGACATTGAATTTTATTTCCTTGGATCCTCTTTGCCCTTTTCCCACTTTTAGATCATTTTTCTTGATTTTTATTGATCTATTTCCTTCTTCCCCTCTTCATTGACAATTTCACAAATTTCTGGCAATTCTGGGTGATTTTTTTCTGAGTTTTAAGCCTCTGTTTTGAGTTTTTGGGAAGGGTAGCACTCCCCTGGAGTGTATATCAGAGCGTTGATTGATAATAAATGCTCCCTTGCAATTTTTATCAAATCTCTACAATTCTTTGTGCCCTTGAAAACAAGAGCGTTGATCTCCTTCTTTGGTGATTTCTGCCCTTTTATGCTAAGTTTTTCCTAGACTATCTTGCAGAGATTCTTTCCTAGATTCTGTACTTTGGATTGTGGCTTTGTTTGGGTTGAAGATTTGGTACTTATCACTTATTTTTTTGTCTTGTTTGATCTTGCAACCTTTTCCAAATTGCGATATTGTTTCTCCTTGTTTTTCTTGGTTTGGTTTGAATCTTGTGAAGTTTTTGGTTATCTGACTGATTGAAAAGCTCTGCAAAGATTTGTTGGTATTAAGTTTCTTTTCAAATATTTCCTTTTTGAATGATTTGAGACTTTATTCTTACCACAACCTAGCTTGGATTTATTTTTCTTGCTTCTTGTTTTGTCAAGAAATTTGAGTGATTCCTCTTTCTCCTTATCAGGTTTTGGATTCTTCTCTGAAATTTCTTGTTTCATTGAGTGCTTGTCGATTGTCGAGTCCTTGATTGAGTGAGTTATCTTCATTCAATTCTCGTTATCCTGTGAGTGCATGCTTTGTTTGAAATCCTTTTTTCTTTGTGTCTTTTGTATATGCATTTGACTCTTCCATTTTGATTGAAATTAAAGGAGTGTTAAAGGATTTTCATTTGTTGTATTTATGTATTAGAATCAAACAAATAAATATAGTTGCATTATTTTTGTTGGGTAGTGTAGATAACTAGGTTGCATTTAGAAAATTGCATTTGGGAATTGGGTGTTTTTGTCGAAGAAAATTGAACCTCTTCTCCATCACATATGTAGGACTCATTGAAGAAAAATATTTTCATCTCATTGTCCTACATTCTTTTGGAGTCGAGTCTAAATCATCATCAGTTTCAATTTTGCACCCTTGAGTAAACAACATCCCTAAAATGAAGCACTTATAAAATTTATCAGACACTTTTATATTTTTTGGTAGCGAACCTGCATTAGAAAGTGTAGGGATTTGGAATAGGTTATGAGGATAAATTTCCAAAGCCATCAAACAAACATAGAATCTTGTTCTAGGGAGTGGTGAATACAATTGTTTGTATAAGCATAGGTGGGATCCCCCTCTCACACAGGGGTTACAAATGAGGTCGTGTTCGGGAGAGAAATGAATATTGTCCCTCCAAGGCTTAACTGTTCATAGTAGTAAAATCGTATTTTGGGGGTTCTTATTGAGGTCCAACTATTTTTATTTGGTCTCGGTGCTTCATGAATTTTGAATCCATTCAGGGTCCTATGGATTTCTACCGGTCCACTTGTTCTTAGTTCTCTTGAAGGATTTTAGACTTGTTATCCTTCCCATTCGTTCAGACTGGACTGTCGATTGTACCCACCGAGAGGCTGAATGCGATTTGGTGTCCTTAGTAGCCATAATATTTAGGGTCCTTACATGAGGTGACGGTGAAGGGAAGTCTTTGTTGTACCTGGAACAAACGTTGGTCAAACTCACTTAGGATCCTTGGAGGGTACACCCACGATTAAAACCATGTGGGAACTTGCACCAAGGCACAAGTTCATTAAGTAGGTCGCCAACATAACTGATCCACCCACTCTTTCCCATCCCCTTCCTATATTGATCTCGCAATGTTGGATTTCATCACCAACTAGTGGTTTCATTGTGGGAAGGTTTGTTTGATTGTTTTCTTCTTAGATTTGTAGTGTGTGTTGTTTGTTTTCCTTAGTGGACCTTAGGTGGAGTCAGTGTGAATGTGTCAAATATTGGGAGTACTAATTGAGGAACCCCTTTTCCTGGGGAACCTTTATCCTTTCCTTCTTTTGGAAACTTTGGTCCTCCGTGCATTTCCACGCTGAGTCTTTCGGGACTCACCATCGGATTACTAGTTTGGTTGTCTCCCACTCCAGTGAACTTGACTATTCCTAGTGCTTCGAATGCACCTAGTTCTTCTGATGTAAGCACACCACCCACACATAAACTTCATGTAGAGATTTATCCTTCTTCACCCGTTAGGTCTCCTTCCCTTTCTCCTTCTTCGCCTAGTGAAAGCTCTAAAGCAAGTAGCCAGGTTGATAAGAAGAAGAAGAAATGAAAAGAGAAGAAGAAGAAGAACCATAAATGGACCAAGCCTCAAACCACATCAGATCATGTTGGATCCAAGAAACCAATTATGGTTAATCATACTGGGAGTGTTGATAAAGTCGACAAGATTAAAATGAAGAATCCTAAACCCAAATTCCCTTGCAGTTTTTGTAAGGGTGACCACTTTATGAGGGATTTCCTTGGTCTCCCGAAGGTCTTATAAATGTGGTCTTCCATGCCATCATCCCCTACGGGACATGTTGGTGACACCCTGTCAACTAGTGATAGTAAGGTTGGTGAGAAGAAGAGAACTGTCAAATTTAATTGCTTGTTATGCGAAGGTGATCATTACTCTCACCTTTTACCTCGTATGGATGAGGCTTATTATCTTTTGGAAAATCTTCAAATTCCAACTAGTTATCGTAAGATTTCTTCCAAAACATCATTAGTTGATGGACTGGTCAATCTAGTTCAATCCCCAATCATTCTAGTTGATCAGGTGGTCAATATGGTTTCATCCTCGGTTGAACTACTAACCCAAGTAGTTGATCTAGTTTCATCATGATTCAACCCCACTCTTCATCTGAATAGTGAAACCCAAGTGACTGATCTAGTTCAGTCATCAATCAACCCCACTCTTCATCTGAAGAGTGCCAAAGTGGTCGATCCAGTTCTATCATTGATCGATCCCACTCTTCATATGAAGAGTGCCAAAGTGGTCGATCTGGTTCCGCCATTGGTCAATCCCACTCCTCCCTTGAAGAGTGCAACCAAAGTGGTCGATCTGGTTCCGTCGTTGATCTATCCCACTCCTCCCTTAAAGAGTGAAACCAAAGAGGTTGATATGGTTCCGCCATCGGTCGATCCCACTCCTCCCTTGAAGAGTGCAACCAAATTGGTCGATCCGGTTTCATCGTCGGTCGATCCCACTTCTCCCTTGAAGAGTGCAACCAAAGTTGTTGATCTGGTTCTGTTGTCGATCGATCCCACTCCTCCCTTAAAGAGTGCAACCAAAGTGGTCAATTTGGTTCTGTCATCGGTCCATCCCATGCCTCATTCAAAAAGTGACGATGTCGCTCAGGTCTACCTCATTAATAATGATTCAACCGGATAAGGGGGCACTTCACCCGTCCTTATGGCACCACTTCGAGCAATCAAATGATTTCTATTAATTGGAATAATTTGAAAAACCCCCATCTTCCATCTAACGTGCCTTTCCAAATCACTGTACAAGTTTGTGATAGGAATATTCCTAAAACTGTAATAGACGAAGGTGATTTTGTTAGCATCTTATCTATGAATTCTTGGCAAGCCTTTGGTTCCCTGCACCTTGCGCCTGTGACTCGAAATCTGTTGACCTTTGAAAGAAGATCTAGTCAACCTTTAGGGATCCTTCCTTAGTTTCCAGTTACTTTGGAAGGAAAAACGGTCTACATCAATGTGGTGGTAGTTCATGACCCCTTGGACTTTAACTTGCTCCTTGGGCGAGACTATGTCTATGTTATGAGATATTTTGTGTCCACTCTCTTTCGAGTGATGTGTTTCCCTCACAACGAAAACATAATAACGATCGACCAACTTCCATTCATTGACCCTCATCTGATGGTCAACCATCCACCTTCCCTGAATGGTCCATACATGGTAGCGATGTCTGACCCACCGCAGGTCAATTATGTAACGACCTGCCCCATGCGTTCAACCTCGCATGAGAGGAAATCTCTCCCTTCTCCTGACTTAGATCCGGTAATTGACATGGTCATCTCTCCGATAGGGATTTTAGAGCCAGATCTCCCTATCCTTATCGAGGTCGTCGACATGTATTCCTTTGAGAGTGATTTTCTTCCATTTAGCGAAGATCTCTTGGAAGTCATGATTGATGTTTGTCCCTTGACATGTATTCCTTCCATAGCATTGTCCTCTTGGAAGCCATGATCAAGAAGAGGTTACGGCCATAATTTTTTCTTCCTTGTATCAATATTGTTAAAAAATGAAACATAGGTCATGAGCATATTTTTTCTTCTCTATGGAAAGCTCGTTAAAAAATGAAAGATAGGTCTTGAGAATAGTTCTTTTCCTGTGTCAATCTCGTTAAAAAATGAAATAAAATATTTGAGCATAGTTATTTTCCTATGTCAAGCTCGTTAAAAAATGAAATAGTCACCTCTCCTAACAAGTCGAGTATTTCTCTATATCTCATAGGTATCGAGTCGAGTCTTTAACTAGATCTCATAGATGTCGATTCGAGTCTTTCACTAGGTCTCATATTTGAACCTTCCTTTCATCCGCCCTTATCCTTTTTCTCCATCTAGTATAGAAATTGGTGACAACGTCAAAGTCGACAAATGAAATGAAGCTTGGGGGGGCATGTCTCCAGCTTTTGATTATCATTCTGGAGTTAAGCCACTAGCTTTTCAAGCTGGGGGCAGAGTGCCAACCATCCATGGGCATCCCTACCTTTGGAAATTACGTTGGGAATTTACAAGAATAAGTTTAATTTTGTTTCAAGATTGTGTAAAAATGAAACCAATACCAAGCTTAGTCTTTGTTCTTTCTCATGCTCGTAAATACATGAGAATGTGACCGAGTAAAATTTTATCAATTTTTCATACTCGTAAAGGTTATATGAAAAAGGAACCCCCTGGAGTCTCCTTTAAGATCTTTCCAGACTCTCTAAACATGAAAATATTGTCGAGTTATCTTGCTTCCTTTCACACTCATTAAAAATGTCTTGAAAGGGCGTCTTCCGAGTAGAATTTTATCTTTTTTTTGAACTTCATACGCTAAAATTATGAAAAAGGAAAACCTTGGAGTCTCCTTTAAGTTCTTTTCAAACTCTCTAAACATGAAAAACCACTAAGTTTTCCTTCTTTGGACTCGCTAAAATCACACATTGAAGGGACCATATGGGAAATAACCCTTACTTCTTCCAGTTCATTAAAGAAAGGAAGAGGAACTCACCAAACCTAAGTTATATCAAGAATGTGTTACCCTCCTCAAGCTCTTTAATTTAAAAAGAGGTACTCATCTATCTGGGTGGGGGAAAAATTGAAGAAAGTGGGTCAAGTTTTTTGAGAATCCTTTATGGAAGCTATTGTTGCCCTTGAACATGGCACTTGTTTGCATCTAGTATTATAGTTGGGTAATCTGATTGTCTCTGAGTCATACCAATTCCATGTGTCTCCATAATTTTTTGTCCAGTAGAAGAGTGCTCTTATTGTTTTCACATTACATTCTTGCTACTCTTCGAGTCAAACATGCCAAGTCAGTTGTCATGCCTCATCATGTTCAAGAGAAGTTTCACTTAAAACCATCCATCTACAATATTTCCATTTTCCATTTCCCATGTCAGTCCATACTCATTCAATTCACCATCTTACACCACTTTCCTATGTCAGTTTCTTGTCGATGATGGGCGATACTTCAAATCCCTCCTTTGACGATTCTTTTCCTATAAACTTCAACACATAATCTAGGAATAAGACTTAGAAACTAGTTAGTACCTTGGCACCTGCATGCCTCAATGGCAGGCCTCCTCGCCTCCGAAAATAGGTTTACATCATTGAACTTTGATCGGATGATTCCACGAATGTTAGACTTTATCTCAGTTATTCACGTTCATTGGATTGTACTAGGGTACCTTGGGAGTCATTGACATCATTGGTGATTTTTCTCGCACCTTTTAATGGCTTACCTCAATGACTGGTAATCAAGTGGTTTCTACCATGTTCGACATCAAAACATCTATTCACATGGATAGATTCATACCACATCAAGATTGAGATGAAGACCCTGGGTTGAGCATTCACTCTATTATCTGCTTTTCCCAGGCTGCGAGGGAGATCATTTGAGCATGATGATATATAGACTATCAAATAGATCCACATTTTATTGGTCTGTAGCTATGTTTGATCATCTCATAGCTCCACTATGTATTTCTCATGGCTATGATCAGTTCATTTCATGAAGGTATGGATCCACATTGTATCTATGGTGGACATATCCTTAATCAATATTTTTCATGGATCTGCAGTGTATTGGTCGATGACCATGCTTTAAGTCATCTTGTGTTCCGAGTATAGGTATTCCTGCCTCGAAAATGGAACATTTATTAATACTATTTGATGGTTGTTTGCAGCTTCTTCCAAGTTCTCGAACTCCACACCCTTGCATTGAAGAATTGTAAAGTGTTTCGACCATTAGTTTCTCTTCTGACCTCACACTTTAGGGGGCATATTGTTACACATCAAATTTCCACACCTAGGTACCTCTCCCTATGTGTCGCAAGTGTTGTAAAAGTGTCATATGCACCTTGCTATGTGTCACCTACACCTTGACACCATGAAGTAACATATGTCACAATCCCTAGTTAATGTGGAGGAGAAATATATTATATGAAGGTCAAAATACTATGTGCACATGAATTAATTATTAATATTCATGAAAAGGAAATTAATTTAGTGTGAGAATCCACCTCACATTTCGTTTCGTATTTTTAAGGGGAGGTTGAGGATCTCATGGATGGTTGAAATATTTCCTCATTAAAATCCCTGAGAGATATTTCCTCCCTAAAATCCTTAAGTGTTATTTTCTCCATAAATATCTTGGAGATCCCATTTTAGTGGATCTGATGAGTGATCCTCTCCATGGTGGTTAAGCCTCCAAATCCTATATAATGAGGGCTTTCCATGGAGAAGAAGAGATAGAGGCAGATTTGAGGTATAAAACTTATGATCTTGGGAGAAAGATTTTGGTTATGATCTTGGGAGAATCGTGCAAGGGCTAGAAGAGGAGGACTTGGAGTGGTTGTTGCAACTTCATCTACATATTGTAAGTATCTCTTTAACGTTATCGTCAATATTACTTGGCCTATTCCCTTCAGTATTGTGTATTGTTTCATATGATTGTCGATCTTGATAAATGAATTTGATTAGTCTAATATTGTAGAGTAGAGTAGGATTTCTTTGTATTTTACTGTCCATTGCATTGCAGGTATCGAGTGGTGCTGAAGAGTTTGGAGATCAAGCTTAGATTCGAGGCAGCGAGGACGAACTACAGAATAAGGTGCATAACATTTTCTTCATTCTCTTTCTCTTTCTTATTAGGTAATTGACTTCATAGGGATGTTAGTGTCCATTTGTATGTTATGTGTCTTGGTATTAGGGGTCTAGAATCCAAGACAATATTCACCTATCCGTGTGGGAATTTTCCTACAATAGGGTTGTAGATGTGCAAAACTCACAGTGTATTGTATTGGATGAATTTGTTTACTTCTTCATAATAGGACACTTCCTCGATGCATGTACTTGTGTCTGGAAAATCTCACAATATTGCATTGTCTGATGGGTTGGAGCACCTGGGAAGGTATTATACAGCCCTATGTATGGAATGGTGGAGTCGTAGACACTTGCACAACTCCTGTCGTAGGTCCTGAATTCCCCATTGGGTTTTGAAGAGGTCCCATTCCTCTCATGCACGAACATTCATTTTCCATGTTTTCTTCTGTGTAGTAGCCTGTTCAACAAACCTGAGGGTGTTCTAGTCTTTGTGTGGTTAATTCTTGAATCTTTTCCGTTAGTGCTGATATTTGTCCCTGAAGTTGTGACAAATTTGCATCTACTTGGGGTCTGGTCATTCTTAGATTTCCTGGATAACCTGCCATGGCTTTGATCTTCATCGATTGATCCAAGGATTTTGTTAACATGGCTATACGGTGTTGCGTTAAAGGAATTCTCGTTAGAGGTACTAATCCTTGAATATACTATTCCCTTTGGTGATCTTCTTAAATTGGGTGTGCTAGCCTCCCAATAGCATCCTTGAAATTTTGGCTGTACTCCCAGGAAGATTCTCCTTCCCTTTATTGAATCTCCTGCAGCTTGGAGAGAGCTTGTTGCTTTGACTGAGGTAGTCTAAATTCATCGATGAACTTCAAACAAACTTGGCGAAGGGTGAAGGCTTGTCCTTGCAGCCCAAGTTCAATAGCCTTCATATACCATTTGAGATCATGACTCCTCTAAGTAGTCTAAAAACCCATTAACTTATTTGCATCGAGAGCCCCTCTAGACCTCCAGATGGCTTCAAATAGAAACCAACATTGCTTTACATCTTTGTCCCCTTTACCCCATAATTATGGGTATCGGGTGATCGATCCTCATATATGTCCAACCATTGTGGGTCTCACTGTTCCTATTAGAATAAAAACTAATGGTCCTGGTTGTGATACACTCAGGGATCCCAATATCCTCCCAACATTTACACTTACAGACTGATTCTGACTAACAGGTTGCGAAGGAATATAAATAACATAAGTAGGTGGTGTAGAATTTACCATGGGTATAGAGGACACCTAGGGGATGGGTGATTCAGGGTTGGTTCCACTGACTTCTGGGTAGTTTTCTTTGATCTAGGGGGTCTCATTCTCTTCCTTTGGAGAAACCTTCTTTGTGTGGTTCCCGATGTCTCCTACTATCGTGGTTGAATCTTCTTGATCTCCCACAAGGTTTAGACCTTCTTCATCCTCCCTTGATTCTCCACATTCTTCTTATCATCCACCCATCTGGGGACTCCTTTCTATCCATGCTTCTCTCTACAAAAATCTTAGATTGGCCAGTATTTATTTTCTTCTCACCTTCCTCAAGTCTTCCTTCCTTCTTTCATATGTTCCTCTTGATCCGAGTTCTTTCTGCAACACTTCATACTACTTCGTTTCTTTATTTACTTTTCCATGCCACCACTTCTCAACAATGGCGGCTCTCCTTAAGGCTCGCTCATTTATTGTGTTCGTTTCTTGATCTTCCACCATCTGTCAAAGAACCCTTACCCCTTCTCAGGTCATGATCCTACCCCAAAATCACCCTACCCCAAGCGTAGGTGTTTAGGATGCCATATCAATTGAGGGAATAGTTATCATCCCCTCCTCCATCAATAATACTTTGATCCACAGGGGAGTTTCCCTCAACAATTTTTCGTGTGCACCTTCCTTGAAAATTTCTTTCGCGCATGAAAAATATTGGTGATTCTCGGCTACAAATTCGACGATGCATCCCTCCAGAGTCATGCGAACCCAGAAATCAACTGCTTGCGTGATCTGGTGATCCAACTGATGAAGTGTTGCAATATTATATGTATCCCAATTATAGGTCCTCTTGATGCATTATTGGAATTATGGAGATTCTTGGAGCCTATCTATCCAATGGAATAGTTCTTCTGGAAATTTAACCTAGAATATCTCATACTGGTTGTTTGATATTTCTTAGTAAAAGACAAAATTTCTTGTATTCTTCTCTCTTTTTCCTCACAGCTCTACTTCTTTCCATATAAAGGCGTCACAATTTCATTCCCACCATTGTCGAATCTCATATCTATAGATCCATGGAAGCATTCTCCTCAAAGGTTCCCTTTTAAAGCATAGGTCCTGGCAACAAAAGCATTTTGTTGGCGCAAAAGTGTTCACACTAGGGTCCTTCTTAGGTTACCAACAAAAGGTACCGAACTAGTCTAGAGCACTAACATTTTCATCTTCCTGGGATGGAAGAAGTCTCACCCGAAGTGCAACCAAGACATGAAAGAGAGGGAAGGGTAAGGAGAATACTTGGACATACCTCTAAGGTATCGAGGCTCACTGTAATATTACACATAATAGACTAAACCTATAACAATCCTGAGGAGTTCCTAACTGGGAAATAAAGCATAAAGACACATTTAAGTACATCAGACATAAATATAATAAAGAACAACAACTCATTCATGCATTAAGACTGAATATACAAGATGTAGATTCAAAATTTAGGCCTTTGTTTATATTGATAATACAAAAATCTGATACATTGTCTGTCTAGTTCTCACCCAGATCTCCATACTCAATTATATTATAGTATTGTTCCATTACATCAGTGACTCTCGTCACACTATCAAGAGTTACAACATGAATAATAATAGCTCAAAACTAACATGCTAGGAAATAATGACATTACAACCCTTTTCTTAGCATTTCACTATTAGCCTATCATTCATTCACTATCATTCTCATTATCATTACTAGCATTAGCCTTCGTTATCCTGTTACAATCACATCGGTCTCTTATATATAATCCGATCTTGCTGGTTTAGAACTCGAGAGTTCTTTCTTTTCTTGATATTATTGTTGATGTTGCATTGTCCCTTTAACCATTTTTTGTTTCTTCCTTTCTTGTGTTGTCCAACTTCTCAACAACTTGCACAACTTCCATTCTCCAAAATGCAACTGCAATCTATTGTGCACAACTTCTAATCAACAAAACGAAAGGCCCAACATGGAACATTCTACTTGAACACTACTTAGAGTGACTACCAAGAAGAATGATTATCCTAGACCATTTCCCAACACTGGCCACAAGGGGAATCAATGTCTATGGTACATCAACAATCTATTGAACCATTTTCATTATGAAAATTAATGTCCAATCTAGACCATTTTCTGAAATGGAAAATGCTTGTCCGTCGTAAATCTTACGCCACTTTCTAGACTGGAAAATGACTGCCCATCTTGGACCATTTTCTAAACTGGAAAATTAATTCCCATAAATCAATAACATATCAGTGCTCCCTCCCAAACTGGGATTAATTACTTCCTTTTACAATAAGGAAGTCATCTCCACGAGCCCCAATGTGTCTCTTAAGTACGCAAAATTTTCATCTTGGATAGAGGCTTTACCAAAATATCTATTATCTGCTCATCTGTGGAGATATATTGGAGATCCACTTCTCTCTTCTGGAAATTATCACGGAGAATATAATTCTTGATATCAATGTACTTCATCCTATCATGGAAAACCGGTTTCTCTGAAAGATTCACATAGCTCTGATCATTACAATATATCATGGTCGAATTCAACACCTGATCAGACGGTCCAGAAATCAACTTATTGCTTCTATACAAGCATTACAAGTTGCAATATACTATGCTTCTACAGTGATGACTGCAATAGACTTTTGTTTCCTTCTAGCCCATAATATCGTGACAAAGATCAAACTAAAACATATCCAAGTAGCACTTCTTCTGTCATTTGCACTCCTTGCCTAATCTAGATCGATAAATCCATGCGACTGTATATCATAACTCAAATGTCCCACAAGGAAAATATCCAGCAAAGTATTCTCTAAATACATTAATGAGCCAATCAATTGTCGAAACAGAGATGGGTCTACTCGATTAGAGTCTCTCAACTTCTTCAGATCTGTTATCATGGGAGTTAGCCATAGATTTGCAATCTATCATCCCGGACTTCTGATTAACCACTATGATACACTTTCTCTATCATGGGAAGTTTTCGCCATGCTTCTGTTGTATATGATATACTTTGCATCAAGTTGCTTAATCCATAAAAGATCTTCTTCCATTTGCATACATGGGTATCTTTCTAGTATACAATTCTTTCTCAGTTTTCTTTATTAGTAAGAACAATCCTTTACATGTAAATTTCAATCCATGAATACTGCAAGAGGTATATATGCTTTACTGGAACAAGCTGTCATCATAGTCTTCTCCCTCCTTCTGGAAGAACCTCTAGTTCTAAATCTTGCAATGCTTCCATTCATAAGTATTTTTCACATTTTCTTACATACATTGTTCGTCATCAAAACTTCCATTTCTTCTAGTTGATTTCTTCTAGTGGGTTCAAACCAAGCTCGTAATCTTATGATTCTTGGTATAATAACTGGTTGCTCTAGATTTTCTTTCTTTCTTGGAATCTTCATGTTTTTCCTGATGTTCCTCTTTCGATTTTGGGTCCATGGAGTCTTCTATAGTTTCCATGCTCTTCTATAGATTCCATGCGCTTCCTTCCTGAAGATTTCAACTTCTTCCTCTCATCATAGGAACATGGATGTAGATGGATAACCAAGGATACTCAAGACTTGTTTTCGAAGAAGACTTCTTCTAGAGTCAAATTGAACACGTGTTTCTTATCATGGATGCTACTTTTCACGGATTCTTCAATGGATCATATCATTTAGGATTATCTCCCTCCTAATTCTCACTTCATGCATGAATTCATGCTCTTATTTTGGAATTATTTAATTAGCTCCCTCCATTTAAGAGATCCAAAGCTTCCATCTGCATTCTTATTGCCTTCTACAAAGTGTAACAAGTCTTATTCTAATTTCCTCTTGATTACCAACTTCTTTCTGATTGGACTCCTTTTGGGTCTCTTGAATTTTGGTTCTGATTTCGACTTATCTAACAGTTGTTACTTATATAATAGATTCATTAGGAACCCTTCAACATACTTCATCTTCTTATAGTCATAGTAATAGCAATCCTTATCTTGTTATTCTTTAATAGGTATTGTTTCACTGACCATCTTTTCTTCTTGACTAGAAGAAGAAGTTTGTTTTATCCTGCTTGGATTTCTTTGAGGGTTCCCTTTCTTTGACAATTGTTGCTTCGTCTGTTTCCTTCCGTTTATTTAAATCAAGACATTGGTTCTTGTAGTGACCATATTTTCGACAGTTGAAGCATTGTATTTTTGACATATCCTTTTCTTGATTTGGTTTCTTCCTTAAGCCAACCTTCCTCTTATTCCTGAAATTCTTGAATTTTGTTGTGAAGGATTGATCATCATATTTCTTTTGGTATTTCTCTTTTGTGTTATTCCTTTATCCATATTGTGCATAGAAAGTCCAAAGTCATTCAAATGCGGGATACTCCTTTCTTGTGTTCATGCTTGCGGAAAATGCATCGCATGTCTTGGGAAGGCCATTGAGTACTATATTTACCAGTTCTTTTTCTGAAATGATTTCTTCAATAGCTTGTAGTTGATCTCTTAACTGAGAGATTCTCACAAAGTATGATATTATGCTATCACCATCATTCATTTTCATGTCACAGAGCTCATTCTTCAGAATCATTACTTGTCCAATATTTCCGACTGAGAATAGGTTAGTTAGGGCATAATACATCGTCTTATATGAGTCAAGATGAGAGATGTTGTTATGAACATAATATATAATAATAAATATAAATACATTATAATAGTTAATGAATAATTAATGAAGAGACACCTTACCAATGAAAGGTCACATCTCTTCATTGAAGGGCACCTGTGTGTTGGTATATAAGGCCCTCATTCTTATTGTATCTCATCATCTCATATTAATATACATTATTATTTAATATATTATCCTTTATGGATTATAACATGTTGTCCTACCTACATTGGGTATTTACTTGGTGAACCATGTTAGAAAAATAGGACCGCGGAGCAATAAAATAAAACAAATGCAGAAACAAAACACAGAAGACACACAATACAAGAGAGACACAGATTTACTTGGTTCACCCAGTGTGGGCTACGTCCACCAGAGAAATTGCCAGGTCCTTCCTTT
>ML776852.1:742459-755280 GCA_009831015.1 Picea engelmannii | reverse complement strand
AAACTTCGGATTGATTGCACATTGCGTGTGCAAAGTTCAATGAGTGTCAGGACACCAGTTAAATGACGCCGAGTATAGAAATGGAAGAGGTGTAGATTGCCTCCATTTTAGAGGGTGAAAGAGAAGGAAGAGATGTCAACCTGGGAGTCGAAGGATCGAACTCCAATGGGCATGGAAGAGAATTTGAAAAGGAAGGGCACATAATGAAAATCATTGAAGAATTGCAAAGATATGCCCAGGCTCGCCGAGCTGATAGTCGAAAGATCATGAAAGTCAGGGATCGGCAGGGTGAACTCAACTTAAAATTGTTGAGGAACCTAGAAAGAATATAAAGGAAATTGGAGAAGGGGACAGACTCAAGCAAGACAAAGAGTCGCATAACCCCTTAGAGGAGAAGGAGATCAAGAAGTGTTAGGACCCCTGAGAGGAGAAGGAGATCGAGGAGTGGTAGCAGACATCATGGTCACTCCCAAAAGAATTCCAGTAGGGAGACACACAATAATTCAAGATCGTCTCCTACCAGAAAACACCGAAAATATGGAAAGGATGAATTGAAAGGGGAGATGAACAAGATTAAACCTCCTACGTTTGATGGTGAACATAAGAAGGGGGAAGATTTCGAAACATGGTTGCTTGGCATGAAGAAATATTTCCAACTGCAGAACTACTTTGCTCATGCAAAAGGAAGAATTGTGATGTATCAACTGAAAGGAAAAACATCCATGTGGTGGGATCAATTTGCGCAAGTACAACACATCAAAGAGAAATATATCACTTGGAAGGAGTTCAAGAGGTATTTCGAGAAGAAATACCTGACAAAAATATACTATGACAGAAAGATGAAGGATTTCTTCAAACTGAAACTATGCATCATGACCATTGATGAGTATGAACAAAATTTCTTGGAACTGCTGAAGTATGTTCCATTCATCAAAGATGAGACTGTCAAGATTTATAGGTATCTGAGTGGGCTGCCACCTTCCATCGGAGATAAGATTCAATATGATGATCCTAAGACTATGGAAGAAACAATAAGAAGGGCAAAATTCTTGTATGAACAGGAAAGAGAAAAGCCTACCTTTCGGAAGGCTTGGGATGACCAGAAGAATTTTAAGAAGGAGCAAAGGCAGAAGGGAAACAAGCCTCCCTTTTTCAGAAATAGTCCTCAAGGACAGCCATCGTTTAGAGAGCCGAGAAAGACTGAAGAGGGAGCACAAAGACAGAGACAAACACCCATTCAGTGTTGGGGCTGTAAAGGAAACCACAAGTACAGAGATTGTCCCCATAAAAATGGTAGAGCGAGAACTGTCCATACTGTTCAGCAAGATGAAATAGTGGAGAATATGGGCAACAAAATGCCAAGGATCTACACAGCCCTAGACAACAAGCAAGCAGAATTTCAATCGCACATGATTGAAGTGGAAGGTATGATTAACAACCAACCACTTATTATTTTAATAGATTCAGGGGCTAGCCATAGTTATGTAGATCCTAGAGTGGTGGAAAGTTTGCGTCTAACAAGAAGCAAACATGAAAAGTCTTGGTTAGTGAAGTTGGCCACAGGAACCAAGAGGAAGGTCACTGAATTGGTTAAGTCATGTTCAGTGGACATGAAAGGATTGAGCACTAAGGCTGAATTGAATATTCTGCCTTTAGGCTCTTACGACTGCTTAATTGGGATGGACTAGTTGGACCAGCACCATGCCCTTCTGGAATGCCATAACAAGAAGTTTATATGCCTGGACGAAGAGGGAAATTAGGTAACAGTCCAAGGAATTCCCAGAGTTGTGGTTGTTATGGAAATCTTAGCCATGAAGATGAAGAAGTGTTACAGGAAAAGATGTCAGTTATTTGCAGCCCGTGTGGGAGAAGCATCCAGTGATGCAGTCTCGAATCTGGAATACCATGAGGTACTCACAGTGTTCAAGGATGTATTTCAGGAGGTACCTGGACTACCTCCAAAGAGGGACATTGATTTTTCTATAAATTTGATGCCAGGAGCGGCTCGAGTTTTGAAAGCTCCTTATAGAATGAGTATGCCAGAGCTGAAGGAGTTGCAATTGCATCTCGAAGAGCTACTAAAGAAGGGATACATTCTCCCCAGCGTGTCACCTTGGGGAGCCCCGATCCTATTTGTGAAGAATAAATATGGGACATTGAGGTTGTGAATTGATTTTTGACAGTTGAATAAGGTAATTGTCAAGAACAAGTATCCTCTGCCAAGGATTGATGATCTCTTCCATCAGTTGAAGGGTGCGAAAATATTTTCAAAAACAGATCTCCGATCTGGATATCACCAAGTGAGAATAAATGGTGAGGACATCAACAAAACCACCTTTAGGACAAGGTACGGTCATTATGAGTTCATAGTGGTGTCGTTTGGACTGTGAAACACACTTGTTGTTTTCAAGTGCTTAATGAATGGTGTGTTTAGGAACTATTTGGACAAGTTTGTCATAGTCTTCCTGGACGACATATTGGTGTATTCCAAGTCAGAGGAAGAGAATGAGAAACACCTGAGAATGGTGCTGCAAGTGTTGAGAGAACACCAATTGTACGCCAAGCTGAGCAAGTGCTCATTTTATCAAAGGCAGATTCATTACTTGGGGCACATTATATCAGAAGAAGGGATCGTTGTGGATCCTAAAAAGGTTGAGGCCATCCGAGAATGGTCAGCGCCAAGGAACGTGGCGGAGGTTAGATATTTTATGGGTCTGGAAGGGTACTACAGAAGGTTTATAGCCAGATTCTTAAAGATAGCTCACCCTATCACTTCCTTGAAAAGGAAGGAGAAGAAGTTTCAGTGGACTGAAGAGTGTGAGAGCAGTTTCCAGCGATTGAAGCAGTTGTTAATCAGTGCTCCAATCCTGAAGATTGAAGATCCAAATATGGATTTCGTGGTGTGCACAGATGCATGTAAGGAGGGGCTGGGAGGAGTTCTCAGCCAAGAGGGATTTGTAATATGTTATGATTCCTGAAATCTAAAAGAGCATGAAAGTAATTATGCCACTCATGATTTAGAGCTGGCAACAATCGTCCATGCTTTGAGGAAATGGAGACATTACCTCATGTGAAGGAGATTCAAATTGAGAACAGACCACAATGGTCTGAAGTATTTATTTGATCAGCCGACTTTAAATGCTAGGCAAACTAGATGGCTAGAGTTTCTGTTCGAATATGACTTTGATATCAAGCATATCAAAGGGAAAGAAAATAAGGTGTTTGATGCACTTAGCAGAAAAGTGCACGAATTACATGCTACAATTGTTAGCATGTACAGGACTGAGATTAAGGACGAAATTTTGGAAGCTACAAATGCTGATTTGCAGTACAGAGGTCTGGTAGCAAAGCTACAGCAGCGTGAGAGACCATAGACCCAGGGAAGTTACACCTTGGGAACTGATGGCTTACTTCTGTATAAAAACAGAGTGTATGTACCCAATGTCCGAGAATTGAAGCTGGAAATTCTGAAAGAAATGCATAATGTAGCTTATGTTGGACATCCTGGATATCAGAAGACTGTGGTAGTAGTCAAAATCCATTACTTTTGGCTGGATCTAAAGAAAGAAATCGCTGAATACATCGCCAGAAAGTTAAGGCTGAGCATAATCACCCAGCAGGGTTGCTACAACCTTTACCCATTCCTGAGTGGAAATGGGAAGTGGTGACAATGGATTTTATCACAGGATTGCCCAGAACAAGCAAGCAACATGATTCAATCATGGTGGTGGTGGACAAGATTACAAAAGTTGCCCATTTTATTCCACTAAAAACCATTCACAGGGAAGTATATGTTGCTAATATCTTCTTAAAAGAAGTGGCACGCTTGCACGAAATTCCTAAGAAGATTGTGTCTGATAGGGACCCGAAATTCACCTYGAATTTCTAGAAAGGATTGTTCAAGGGATTCAGAACGAATCTGAACTTTAGTACAACGTATCATCCTGATTCTGATGGTCAGACAAAGAGGGTGAACAGAGTAATAGAAGACATATTGAGAATGTATGTGATGGATAAACCATCAAGGTGGGAAGACTACATGCATTTGGTAGAATTTGCCTACAATAATGGGTATCATACATCGTTGAAGATGAGCCCATTCGAAGCACTTTATGGAAGAAAGTGCAACACTCCAGTGAGCTAGGATAATCCAGCTGACAGACTAGTAGTTGGGCCTGAGCTGCTCAAAGAGATGGAAGACCAAATGATAAGAATTAAACAAAATTTAAAAGTTGTCCAGGACAGGCAGAAAAGTTACGCTGATAGTAACAGAACCCACAGAGAATTCAAAGTGGGTGGCCATGTTTTCCTGAAAGTGAAAACTAACAGAAGTTCCCTGAAGTTGGGAAGTTGCGCCAAGTTAGCAGCAAGATTTTGTGGGCCGTTTGAAATCCTGGAAAGGATTGGGCCAGTTGCATACATGCTTGCATTACCTGCATCTATGACTGTACATAATGTGTTTCATGTTTCACTTCTTAAGAAATATATACCTGATGCTAATCATGTTATCGATTGGAATGTGATTTAGGTGGAACCAGAAGGTGTCCTGCAAGTGCATCCTATGCGCATATTGGACAAGAAAAGAAAATAGCTCCGGAATCGAGCCATAGAGCTTGTAAAGGTCGAGTGGACCTAGTACAGTCTTGAGGACACGACATGGGAGCATGAAGAGGTTATGCGGGTAGAGTACCCACATATTTTTGAAAATTTTGAAAAGCTTGCAGAGACATGGTAAGGTTGCACTGAGGACAATGCATAAATAAGGGGAGGGGGATTGTAGTGTCCCCAAGACCGAGGCCTTTGTAAATCTAATGTATGAAATGAATTGTAAATATGTGTTATAGGCTGGTGAGCCAAGTTTTGTATAATCCGGTAGGCTTATGTGATTGTTAGGCCAGAGATCCTAAGAGTTGGAGGCCAAGGGCCTGATTTTGTACCTGTATGTATGAAACACATTAATAAAATGTAAACACCGCTGCGTGTAGACTGACCATGATGAATGAGTGAAGGGGGATTGAGCTTCCATAGAGTGGGCAAGGGATTAGGGGCTGGAAGGTGGGAAAAGGGGCTAAGTGTTGAGCCTAAGGGCTTAAGCCTTGGGAATAATATTTTATTATTATTCCAAAGAACATGTGCATTTTATTATGTTTTATCCTAAGTTCCTGGTAAGGGGAAAACGTGCAAAGGGGATGCATGTTGATGGAATTCATGCAGTTCCATGGGTGACAAGTGTTAACCCTAGTGCATGAAAATAAAATGTCTGTACTGAGCCGTGAGAGGGGTTCCTCCTCCATTCGACCCGACTGCCTAAGTGTGTACGAAGCTATGAGAAGTACGACTGATCCGACCTCTGCAAGAGAAACCCTCGTGCATCCCTGTGAGTCGAAAAGCTTGTTTTTGGCTCTAAAAATCCGTGTACATCCTTCGTTCTGAGCCCCGGAGCCTGTGTCATTCCCCTGCATGGATTGTTTGTCATGCGTCCCCGAGAACCAACACTGTGAGACCTTGCACCATTGCTAAGCCTGTTTGGGAAGCCCGTGTTGTTTTCCTGGTTGGCTATTGTGGCCAACATAGAGCTAGACTACGCGTGGCTTGCTGACCAGTGCAAGTTGTGTTTGAACCTGTGCATGACCTCTCTCCAGGTGAGGGAGGTGATTGCTATTAGAAGAGGCAGGCTGTCAGGCCTATGAGAAACTCTCTCCAGGTGAGAGAGTTTGCTGGGAAGTGGTTTCTTCCATAGAGTGTCCAGCACCAGCTTCGGGCTCTGAGATTTCCTGATCTGGCCTGTTGTCGAGACCTAGAGAGGGAGGTTATCACTGATGGACTGTGCTTGTGAAGGCATGTGGGGAATGAGAGTCTGGTAGTAGTGGGCATAAAATGGCATCCTGGGAAGAATCCTTCCAGTTTTTCTATGTTGTTTTCCCTGTAACCTCAGCCTAACCTAGGATTCCTTTCCTTGGGGTGGAGCTTAGTCCCAGCTCGGGGGTGACCCACTGCTGAGCTGATGAGCAGTGCGGTCTAAGGCTGGGAGGTTCGTGGAAGGCTTGCACGTGGTTGGTGGAATCTTATACCACTGTTTCAAAGATAAGTATCAAATGATGTTTTATTCATGTATTATGTTGTGCATATCAATTTAATGTTAATGCTACTGATTGTTTGTTATAGCAGTAAATAATATGAGTACTCTGAGCATTAAATGTATTTCTTTTCTTAAATGCATGTGGATTATATTATGCCTGTATGAGCTATGTAAAAAGGTGTGTTTCAGATTGGTATCTGACAACGATTAAGCCTTGGTAACAGATAAGTAGCGTTACAATTTGGTATCCGAGCGATAAAGCTATGAAAAAGGGTGCGACATCTGTGCTCTTTAGTTATTGTGCGTGGTATCCAGAAATGTGCACACTACATCACTTTACTACACAGTATATGCGTGCACCATGCCATGAAAGGTGTATTACAAAAATGATGTCTAAACAACTCACTAGCTTAAATATACTTGGATTACATTTGCATTTGGGTTCGGCTGAGGGATATTACATCCTATGTCTTGGGACACATTTATTTAGTTAATTTGAAATGGTTGGCCAAAGGTGTATTAACTGTTTTTTTTATTTTGCATTCTAAACTTCTCCAACACCTTCTCTATGTACTCACCTTGATACAATGTCAATTTGTGATTTTTCCTATCTCTTGTTATTCTCATACCAAGGATTTTCTTTGCAGCACCCAAATCCTTCATCGCAAATGAATTTTCTATTTTCTTCTTGATCACATTTGTATCATTCATATTTTACCCAAAAAGGATCCAGAGAAGACTAAGGACAACTCTTAACACACAAAAGTAACTTAGAACGCTTAGAATGGCTTCAGCAGAAAACAAAAGGGAAAAAATTCAAAGTTCCCAAAACTTTGTTAAAAGGGAATTATCGCGAAGAGCGTGTCACAATATTTCTAACGACGCAAATGGCTCGTCAAACGAAGTTACAGATCAAAAGTTATAAGCGGTCAAAGTTCATTCAAACTTGGTCAAAGGTCAAAAAGTCAAAGTTACATGTGGCACCACTGCAAGGGTGACACGTGGTACGTTCGTACATATTATTGGTATGGGATGACGTGGGAAGGATGGAAGACATGTGGGCAATTTAGGTGATGACACATGTCAGTTTCATGGGAAAATCAAATTGTGACAAGTGGTAGTTTTGTGGACAAATTATATGGTGCCATGTGACCCAGTCATGGGATTCCACTTGGAACCCCTCCAATGGTTGGTGTGTAAAATTTATATGACTCCCCAAGAGTCGAACTCATGACCTCTCATTAGCCCAAAGTCCCCACAAATCCATGCTACCATTACACCACACTATGGTTCTTATTTGTAAAGTGGTGCAAATATTATTTAAGATTAACAAGTGTTTCATGTGGGGGAGAAAAGGGCTAGGCCTTCGGCCCAGCCCTTGGTTACATATTATTTCCATAGGACCACAAACTTCTGCCATCTTAGGGGATTATCCCAACCGTCCACCAAATATAGCATATTCCAATATATTTAGAACATTCTGCCATTTAACCGCCCCCCAAAACCACCGCCAGACTTAGCGGAGCGCGCCAACAATATGATAAAAGGGGGAGTCCATGGGATTTTACCCCCGAACCTCCCCAAAAAACTACGCATTAACTTATCCTCCATAACCAATGCGCCCAACTTCCTCATTATTACATAACTGTTGAAAAAATTGTATAAGAAGGGGGTCTCGGCTAGAGTTCAGGACACAAGATCATGAGAGGTGAGACCAAGCGCGCCCGTATGAAATTGGGCATGATTTTCAAGATTTTGGCATGCATTTCGAGAATTCGAACGGATTTCTAGATTTTTCTAGTCATTTATTGTAGGAGCATTGACACATAAACCAAGGCAAGGGTGCCTTAGGGGTCAAAAAGTGTCTAACTCAGATTGAGGCATGGAGACAGTCATTTTTAGGTAAATCGATGCCACGAATGCAATGGTGGTGTTAATTTTATGATCTAATCAAAGATTCTATGGCTTAAATCTATAATGAGGTATACTTATGTATTTTTCCCAATAGTTTTGTGGAGTTAATAAAAAGACCTACCCATTTGAGAGCGGGACCCGGAGATGTAGTCCACTAGGGACGAACTCTGTTATCAAGTTATTTGCGTTCATATTGCATGATAATGTCTCTTTCCTTTTGATATTTTCCTTCTTTATGGTGTACTTTTGTTTATGCTCATTTAATAGAGTTCTTTAATAAGTCACCTGACGAAAATATCTTGGATCATGTTGGTATTAGGGCAGTCATCTTTGAATTGAATTGTTGAGTATGAATGATTACTAGGGCCAAGCATAATCAGGGTGAAGGAGCTCTTAAGACGTTCAATCTCAAAGTTGATCATGCATCCCGAAGGAAGAAAATGGCAGAAGAGGACAAGTGTGATGAACATGAGAAAAACTTTCACATAGTCTTTTATCACATGTCAGAAATGGTCGAATGATTGTATGGAGATTACGAGAAGAGGATGAAGAAGAAAGGGAAGAAAAAGGAAGCAGATGCAGATGATGATGATTTGGTAAACCAAGGGGTTGGAGGAGATCCTCCTGATCCTCCATCTTCACCTTCAAGTTCTAGTTCTTCTTCCTCTGAGCATTCTAACCATAAAGCCTCTTTTAAGAAACCATTATTAAAGCTTGATGTAAGGTTTGCTTTACCTATGTTTAATGGAGATTCTAATCCTGAGAAATTAGAAAATTGGATCCGACAGGTTGAACTATATTGTCGTGTTCAATATATTGACAAAGAGGAAGTTAAAGTGCAACTGGCTTCTCTTCGGTTGGACTGCACTGCTCTTGTATGGTGGGAGAGCAAGCTACAAGACATAAGTAAGTGTGGTAATATTCTTTCCTCATGGTCAAAATTTAAATAAGAGATAAGGAATCAGTTCTATCCATTAGGGTATTTTCATAAAGCAATGATGGAATGGAAAACTTTGAGATAGAGTAAATGTCAGACTGTACAAAGTTTCACAGAAGAATTTAGGAATAAATCTCTAGCATTGAACATGCCTTTGGATTCTTATGAAACTTTTATGAAGTATAATGGCGCACATCATAATTATATTCATCATACTTTTCTCTTGTTTAACCCCACTAGTCTTGACAAAGTTTGTGTGCAAGCCACTCACCTTGAGAGCAGGGGGAAACATGTTCAAGAAGATCCCACGAAGAAAGCTTCCAATTTCCCACAAAATACTTTCAATAAGTTCAAAAGGAAGGACAAGAAGACTGCTATAGTAATGAGAGAAGGAGGAAAACCATCTTGCACTCATTGGAAGAAGAGAAATCATGATGAAGAACGTTGTTGGAAACTACATCCAGAAAAGAGACCGAAATAGTTCGGTGGAAAGGGGAAGACGAAGACTGTTTCTACAGTGCAGCAAGATCTTAGTTCCAAACCAGGAGATGAAGGAAATATCACAGTGGCTGGAGTACAAGGTAAAGATTCTCTTCATGCTAGTTCAAGTTCCAATGATGAATCTCATATTGATGAATGAAAGAGGAATGATTTATTTCACATACAAGTTGTATCTAAACATACTAAGATAGATACATTGTTTGATCTGGGTTCCCAAGTAAACTTAATATCTGAAGAACTTTTCAATAAGATGGGTCTTATAACGAAACCACATCCAAAGACTTACCCTCTTGATTGGGTATGTGATAAAGAAAAACTAAATGTTACCAAACAATGTAGGGTCATATTTTCTATTGATTCAAAGTTGATTGATGAAGTTGATTTGGATGATGTACCGCTTGATATATGTGGCATGGTGTTGGGAAGTCCTTATCTTTATGATAGAAAATAAATCTTCTTTCGTCGTGAGAAAAAATACCACCTTACTAAAGGGGGAGTGGAATATGTTGTTAGAGCTCACAACATGAGGGTAAATACAACACTTGTTAGTGTAGGGAAAATGAAAAGACTCGTAAACACTAATAAGAGATATGTACTCATGGTCATAAAAGAGAAAGATGCCGGGACATACGACACTTTCCAAGGATGTGATCCATCTCATAAGCATGAATTAATCGATATTGTTTCTAAGTATGATGATATTTTTCAGAAACCAGATGGATTACCTCCTAAGAGGGAAATCCAACATGAGATACATCTTCAACATGATTCTCCTTTGCCTAATGTGGGAATGTATAGGATGTCAATTGTGGAGATGACATAGATAAAGAAGTAGATATAGGGTGTTATCACTGAAATTTCGTCTGCAAATGGTTACAGAAACTAGCATATTCAAACAACTATTAGTTCACCCATGGACCAAAATTACCAAAAAATCATTTCCAAAAGGTCCAAAACTATCCAACCAGTTATAAAATCAGGATGCATTATGACCATACAGGGCGCGCACGCACATGCGCCATCAAGAAATGCAGGAAAAAATCACATGCGCACGATGCGCGACTGTGGACGCTAAAAGATGCACACACCTGAGAATGGCACATTTATGATGTTGGTCGACCTCCCACCCACTTTTGGTTCAGCTTCCAAGTCGATTTGACATCCAAATCTAGGCTGGATCCGGCTGAGTGGCTGGTCAAAGACCTAAAGGTGCGCTAAACAACCCCTTTTCACACTAAAAGTTGGTTGCACAATACCTCAAAGTGGTGCTATAAAACAAAGCCATGGGTGCACTACATCTTCAAGGAATTCATTTGCAAGGTTATGTTGCTGCTATTCTCTTGGGGAAACCTCTTTTCTCATCAAGAGCATACTAGCACCATTCCATTTGGGCAATCCACATCACCTTTTGAGTCGGTTAGCTTGGGATTCTTTCACCATTTCTTTCAACTTTTCAAGTTGTAAGAAGAGCTCAATCTTGGGGGTCCAAGAGCCCTCCCTTGGAGGAATAAGGGACCCAAAGTCCCCTTTCTCTTTGGTGTTTTCTTTTCACTAATACAATCCTTTACATTGGTGACATGAGTCTTGTTTGTTTCTTGTTCTTATGTCCTTATGCACAATAGTTTAATTGTTTTTTCCCTTCCTAGTTTAATTCTTAGCTTAGTATTTTATGTTTATTCTTCTAACCATTTCCTTTACTGTTGTCTTGCTTAGCTAACCCAACTAAGCTTGTAAGCACCTCTATTTTGCTCATTTAGGTGACAAAAGAGGCACAATAGATTGGCAACTCCACTGGGGAAAGGTATCAATTTCCTACCCCCATTTGGGTTATTTTAGCTCTTCTTTTTACTTATTTAACCTGCAGGTACCATAACCGGCCCAAGCTGGTCTGCAAAACATCAAATTCAAAGCTAAGTTGAGATTATTCCATCTGGAATTTTATTCAGGACCTTGTGATAGTTGTGCGTGGGTTTATTGGCCCACATTCACGCATCGTGTGCACGCGTGCCAAAATAACTGCATTACTCAGCGCCTTCTGCGCACCTATGCTCAAAATTCTTTTTCAGTTTGCGCATTGGTGCTTAGAGTGCCTCTGTCTAGTCTGAAACCCGCGCACCTATGCAAAAACGTACACATTGTAATCTTTTTTATGATTTGTTGAAGGCCCATAGCCTTCTTAAATATGATTCCATGCATGTTGTAATCTGCACCACACTTACATTCCCTCTCATATAAAGGGATTAGTCAAAACACATAGACACTTAGGGGTTAAAAATCATTATTTTCCTCTTTTTTCTTTTTATTTCGCCACATGGATGGCTTGCTTTGACTAAAAGTTGGAATCATTCTAAATCACATATAAAACTTGCATTGGGACTAGAAATTGGATATCAAACGTTGAGTATGCTCTTCTCTCGCGCTACAAAGTGATCTTGAGAATCAGAAAGAGGTTGAAAGACAATTTCATCTCCCTTAAAAAGATAAAATCTTTAGGAGAGGACAATAGCCCCCTCGGGACTCCTCTTAGTTTATTTTTCAAACACATATCAATATTGTAACAGGCCCATACATGCCCACATGCTACAAAGATAGGATAGTGTTGAAATTTACTTTCTTAGATTAAATCACTAGGGATGTTTAAAGGTTTTGTAACGGGCCCATACATGCCCACATGATCACAATCTAGGATAGTTTCAAATCTTTCTTAGATTAAATCACATTAGGGAGTTAAAGGAATAGTAAAGGACCCACATGTCCACATGCTAGCTTCCTAGGGACTTTTGAATTCACAAGGTTGTACCAATGAAATTTAGTTAAATAGGTAATCAAAGACTTGTAAGGACCAAACGAAGTCCACATGCAGTAAGGTGACACCTAATTCTTTAAAAAATTGGCACACTTTCACTCATTCACACACAAAAGTCACTTCTCACTCACATAGTTTTCATCTCGAAACGTGGATTTTGAAGTAAGTTTCATCCAAAGGGATTCTGAAACACCCCACTCTTTTCTTGATGAAACTATCCACTCCCACTTAATTTCAACGAGATTGGCTCACACCCCCAATCTCTCAAACAACCACATCTAAATTTTTTCTAAACAATCACTAAGTTTTCCTCCACAGGAGGTGCCAAAAAAAATATTTTAGTCTAGGTAGGATTTCAGGGATAGGCATCCAAATAAATCCCCATTATTTGGTTCTCACATTTTCAAAACAATAGAAGTTGTCAAATAGGGAAATTTAAATCCTCCAAGTCAAGTGCTCCTAACACCATAAGGCAGGGAGATACCCGTGAAGGGTTGAAGGTCGAGGTCCGGTTGTTCTGTGCGTCCCCCCTTGAGGCACCCACCTTTTGGATGGGATCTAGCCCGTGACCCATTTCTTAGGCC
>ML776852.1:726187-742001 GCA_009831015.1 Picea engelmannii | reverse complement strand
TCTGACTAAACTCACCAATGATCCCATATTGCACAACCCCACATGGCCTGCAATGCCTACCAAACTCCCTTCAGACATCCCCAAGTTTGAAGGAAAAGTAGGAGATGATCCTGCCAACCATATCATGACATTTCACCTATGGTGTTCTTCAAACAACATCATGGACGATTCCATCCGATTGAGGTTATTTCAACGTACACTCGCTAGCCCATCCGCCAAATGGTATGTCGAAGAAAAATCCAGGTCCCACGTGACTTTTGAATCCTTGGCCAAAGCATTTTTTACCTTATTTCAATTACCTGTTCATCATGACAATGGCCTTGAACTACTGTCATATTTCAAACAAACCACCTCTACACATATTTCCGACCACATCCACGAATGGCGTCAGCGACGTAGCCTCTGCAAAGATGACGCTACCCCCCAGCAGTGTCTCAATTGGTTCCTCAAATCACTTGTTTCCCTCCTTTACAAAGATGTGGCCGCCACCTTCCCCCAGACTGAAGAAGAATCCATTAGAAAGACCCAACAGTTCGAACTCATCTATGCCCAGTTTAGATACCTATACACGGTACTCCCGGATGCCCCAAGACCCGTGCCATTTGGCCAAGACAAACCTGTAATGTCTCACTCAGCAAACATATTGATTGGTAACACTACACACCACAACCCACCGCCTCAACAACCACCCATGTATGGAACACCTCAATATCGACCGGCATATGGAGGAATCCCTTATTATCCTCCTCCCCCTTATCAACAACCATACCCTGTTTCCCTGCCTCCACCCATAAGTGGACCCCCATCGACACCCCTAAACCACCCACCTATCCAACAAAGTGTCGGTACTCCCTCTACCTCGGCCTATACCCTAAGCACTAGTGAAAGTGTCATTCCCTCCTATGTACCTTATGGAGCATCGCCTCAACATAATCCATACTTTCCATTTTCTAGCCCCCCACAGCCTATGGCTCCACCACAAGGACCACCACACGCTGGGGTTAATTTTGTTCAACCCTCTCCCATTCAACAATATCAAAATTTTGAACAGTTGAACAGAAAATCCACCCCATCAATCAAATAATACCAAAAAGAAAGGAAAAATTTGGAATAATAATAATCTAGGACCATGAGGAAACCATAACCAACCCCAGTAGAACCAGTCTACCGGGGGCAACCAAAACGAGGGGAATCAAAAACCCCAAGGGGGAAACAACAACAAATGTCAAGGAAGGAATAACAACAATGTTAGGACCACCTTCCCTTGTGTCCTTTGTGGTGAGTTTGGTCACTATACTCACCATTTCCCCCAAATCGCTGACTTTAATCAGATGAAAGATTATGTGAATGGACCATGTCCCTTAGCACCGCCTGCACCTTAGCATGCCCCACAACCATATGTGAAACAACCCCCCCAGTTGTACTACAAGCCCCCATCCCACACCAAGGGGTGATAAATACCCAACCAGACATGCAGCCTACCCCACCATAGTTGGGACAGTATCCCAATACAAGCACCTCTGTCGATCGCACTATCCTCCTTACCAGTGAGGAAGAAGTCCTTCTGCAAACGCGTAGTCATCAGTATAGCACACCCCCTGAATTTTCTCCCACCACTTCGGAATAAATTCCAGTCACAACTAGACCCCCTCTCATAATTCCTCTCCCTAATAATAAAACCCCCCTTTGTATTCCTTGCATCCCATTGCACAAGAATGTCCACAATCCTCAAGATAGGGAAGCTCATAATTACAGTTTGGTCGATGACTTGGCACAATCTCCGGCTACCATGTCAGTCTTAGAAGTCATTCAAACTTGTCCCACCCAGCAAAATTCCTTACTTTCCTCCCTGGGAGCAGTCGACCTTGCCGATACCCGACTCATCACATTTGACCTCGACAGTGGAGAACCTCGCCTCCCTTCTCTTATTGCTTTTCAAATCCCTGTAAAAATTCAAAACATTACAGTTCATTGATGCATCATTGATGAAGGATCATCCACCTGTATCATGTCCAAATCTATATGGAAGAAAATTGGCTCCTCTGAACTCATACCATATGCCATTACCTTAAGAGCCTACGAGGATAGACCCTCATCCCCCGAAGGACTCTTCCAAAATGTCCCCGTCGAGCTCGGGGGAAAAACCGTTCTGATTGACATTGAGGTTATTGATGCCCCGCTCGACTAAAATATCTTGTTTGGTCGTAGCTACATGTATGCTATGAAGGCCGACACCTCTTCTGTGTTCTAAACCATGATGTTTCCCCATAATGGAAAGATCATTACCATCGATTAATTATCACATTACGAGCCTAAACCTTCATCCAACATCGATAACATCCTCCCTTTTATCCACACTAATCCTGATGCCTATCCACTCATTGAGATGGCCCCCAGAATCTTCAAAGACCCATCCTTTCTAGGGACATACCATGGAGCACCACCACTCCTCCATCCCTCACCACAAGTATGTGTCGTATCCTCGAACGGAACAACAACTGAAACTAACCTCCCTCCCACCGAGGCCTCTTTCATCCTTGACGTCCCACTAGTCGTAGAACTTCTCCCTTAGGAATCCCCTGGAAATAATTCATCTCAACTCGTTCCTGATCTTCCCCAAGGCCAGATACCGAATTGGGAAACAGTCCCCCAAGCCATTACCCAAATCCCTTTCTTTTAGCCCCCACCAGGTGTACACGATTTCCAAGTCGTTGCAACACTTACCCTTCCTAATATGGTGTTGGAAATCCCAGTTTGGTATTTACATCCACCTGAGATGGTTCCTCAACCATCCCTCCCTTGCCAAACAGAAGGAATCCTGATGCATATTCCCATACTCACTCCCACCATACCCCCTACACTCCCACTCACTAACCCCCCTGCTACAGATGGAGGCATGCGAAAGAAGAAGGAGCCCACAAATCCACTTCCTCCACGCGTCCAACCTCCTTGCGCGTTATGCGAGAAAGATGGACACCCCACCAACAAATGCCCATCTCTCCCCAAGTTACATAATCTCATCCAACTCCCTCGAGCACCACCACCACTCATCGCTTCCTCCAGTATTGCTGCTATCTCACAAAACACAAGTAACAAAGGACTACGAACCAAATTCGCATGCGCCATCTGTTTAGAATATGACCATTACACACACCACTGTCCAACGCTACCTCAATTCTGACATACACTAACAGCTGTACGCCAGAGCTTTCAGCAAACACCCACCCCACCTCCTGTCACCGACATCCATTATGTCATAATCTCAGTCAACGAATGCATGAGATTTCCTTGCTCTCTATGCGAATCACTTGATCATTTCACATATCAATGTCCTATGATCATTGAATACAGGCGTCATCAACTGGCCCCTATTCAAAATCATACCCCCCCTCCTCCAACAGACCCGATAAATACCCTTACCCCATCCATTGATATGGTTCATATCTTCCCACCAGAACTTGAGGCATTCCCTTCTCCCCCATGGTTCCTAGATGATTTATATGAGGAGTTACCCCCAAATCCCCCTAATTATCCAATTAATTTCCCCACGAAACTTCTACACCTGACTACCATTTTTAACCCACAATATCTGGATATTTGGTTTATGTCGAGAAAACCATCGCAATCCCCCTCCATCAATCCCCCTACGTCTTTATCAGAAGGAGACAACGCCACAGTGATAGTCATCGAGGTCACTCCTCTCGATCCCCTATATTAACACCAATTTCATTGTGATGAATATATCCTCGAGGAGTTAACTACCCCTGATTTCCCATGGGACGCGCTCCACCACAGAGCACTCTTTCTTTCACAGGAAGCCTTCACGCCTCTTAAACAACACCCCATATACGCAGTTGAAACCAAATATTTTATCCCATCGGGGCATATAGATTGGTTCAATAACCCTATCCCTGCCCCCGACGCTTTCGAGGAAGGCAATATGGCCAATATATCCCCAACCATCAAAATATATATTTCCATCAAATATGGAATTATCGAGGAAATCACCATTGGCGTTGCATGTTCTCTTGAAGAACTCACCTTCTACAAAGCCCTCTTCCAGGAATACCGGGACATTTTCTCCTAGTCATACATAGAGATGCCTGGCCTTGATCCCTCTATTGTCGAACATCGCATAGACACCTAGCCTGATATCACACCCGTCCGCCAAAGACAACAATCGCTACACCCATCCAAAGCAGTGGCCACCAAAGCTGAGATTGACAAACTACGTGCTGAAAGGTTCATTTACCCCATAGCCTATATGTCATGGGTCTCCAACCCTGTCCTTGTTAACAAAAAACAGGGCACTATCTGTGTCTGTACGGACTTCCACGACCTCAATCATGCCTCTCCCAAAGACAACTTTCCAACTCCCTTCATCGACCAAATAAGCGATGATTGCGTAGGTCACGAGGCTTTGTCCTTCATGGACGATTTCTCTGGTTACAACCAAATCCAAATTCACCTCACCGATCAGTACAAAACCACATTCACGAACCCTTGGGGAACCTTTGCGTATCGTGTCATGCCATTCAACCTCAATAATGTCGACGCCACTTTCCAATGAACCATGACATATGTTTTTCATGATCTGGCTCATATCATTTTCGCATACTTAGACAACCTCACCGCTTGATCTAATAAATGCACTCAGCATCTCGATGATTTACGAATCATATTCCACAGGTGTCGTCAGTACAATATCCTCTTGAACCCCCTCAAGTGCATATTCTATGTCACTGCTGGGCGCCTTATTGGGTTCATAGTTTCCCAATGTGGCATTACTGTGGACCCCCTCAAAGTCCAAGCCATCACAAAAATTCCACCCCCACGTAATTTACGTCAACTACAGAGCCTTCAAGGCAAAGCCAACTTTTTACAACGCTTTGTCCCAAATTACGCTACTCGCGCACATGGATTCCTTCTCTTACTTCGTCACGACATCCCATTTCAATGGGATAAACATTCCCAAATTGCTTTTGAGGATCTCAAAGAGACTCTCTCCAACACCCCATTGATTAGTCCACCTAACTATAACCGTGATTATCTCCTCTACATATCAGCCTCAGCCATTTCAGTAGTAGGAGTGCTCGTCCAAATAGGGGATGATGCCCGTGAGCATGTGATTTACTACATTAGTAAAACCCTTTCAAGAACACCCTTGAAGTAGAATCACGAAGAAAATATAGCCCTCACAGTTGTCTTCACAGTCCAGAAACTGCACCATTACATTCTTCTTCAAACTACCAAAGTCATCACAGATTCTAACCCCATGCAATACTTGCTCAATCATCGACAAATTAACGATAAATTTTCTCGATGGATCGTCATCCTTCAGGAATACGATCTCGAATTTTCAACACCCACGAGAAAGAAAGCTCTCATCCTCATCGAACTTATCATGGATTTTCCCTCCGACACTACCATTCCACCGGTCAATACCAACCTCCATGATGAACATCTTTTTTTTATCCCCTCATATGACCCTTGGTATGGCGATCTTCTTGTCTATCTTCGATCACAAAAATTCGGAAACCACCTTTCCAGAGATGATCGTCGACGTATTCGTCACCAGGCGCCTTGCTACCTCCTCATCGGGGAAATCTTATATCGGTGAGGAGTCGACACCATACTCCGTCGATGCTTAATTATTGATGAGGCCAATAGATTCTTGAACAACTGCCACATCGGCGCTTGCGGAGGCCATGTCTCAGGGCTATCCACCACTCAAAAAATCATCCGTGTAGGTTACTTTTGGCCTACATTATTTCACGACTTCATCCATGCCATGAAACGATGTGATAAATTCCAGCTTTACGCCAACAAATAACGCGCACTACTTTCTCTTCTACACCTAGTCATCACCATTGGTCCCTTTTGTAAATGGGGCATCGACTTCATGACTTGCAACCCTACATCCAACAATGGACACAAATACATAGTCATTGCAATTGATTACTTTACCAAGTGGGCTGAAGCCATGCCTACCTTCAACAACACCACTGACACAACAACACATTTTTTCTTTAACCACGTCATATCCCACTTTGGAGTACCACTCCAACTAGTCTCTGATCACGGGAAACATTTCGAGAATGAGATTTTCATGGAACTCTGATCCCGGTTAGGCTTCTCCCACGAGTTTTCCTCACCATACTACCCTCAGTACAATGGACAGGTAGAAGTAGTTAACAAGGTCTTAAAAACCATGTTGCAATGCATGGTTAACAAACATAAAACCAATTGGCATCATATGTTATTTTCCGTGCTCTGGGCTTATCGCACAATAGTCAAAACTGCCACTGGTTTGACACCTTTTCATCTAGTCCACGGGGTTGAGACCAATCTTCCCATCGAGTGTGAAATTCCCACCTTACGCACCACTATTGAGCTATTACCTGACACTTCCCCAATAGAGCAACGTTTGTTGAACTTAGAATCCCTGGATGAAGATCATCGATCTTCATTACAGAACAATGAAGCAGCCAAAAAATGATCAAAGGCCACCTTTGATCGCCATGTCAACCTTCGCTCATTTAACGAAGGAGATCTCATCCTCTCCTACGATATCACTCACGATACCCTTGGCCATGGAAAATTCAAGTCCCTGTGTCATGGACCATACATCATCCTGTTATCTCCCAAATTAGCACTGGCAGATTTTCAAATCTAAAGTGATCTAATGGGTCGAAAAATTTGTTTCTAAAATTTTTAGAGTAGATTAGATGCTCTATTTCTGAGATGTAGAATTGGAAAAATCATTCTTTTAAGTCTCGGCCTTCAAAATTTGAAATCTCAATTTTCGGTGGTTAAGCTGGTCTGCAAAATGACTATTTAACCACCAAAAGCCGACCGTTTCGGTGGATAGAAGGCATATGTCATAAAGCTCTTAACCATCGAAAAGGTTCTCATGTTCAAAATTTAAATCTCGTGCTTTCGCACACTCCAACATCAAACGAGCCTGTTCATTATTGTAATCTGTTCAAAAATCACGATTATTGGTGAAGCTTTCTTGGTCATCATTGCAGTTGGTTGAGAAATTGCTGCCGAAATATCCTCTATATGCTCGGGCTGTCAGTCATCATTAAAGCGTGCAAATGAAGATTCTGTCTCGTTTAAAGGGGTAACAGATGGTCAAAATCCCAAATCACAGAGTAAACTCAATGATACAGCTGCGCATTTTATAATCAATGGCTTAAATTTTTCTTCTATGAGCTAAGCTCGAGCAATTGGTGCCTCAATCTCCGTTTACAGAAATATGGGTGCGCTATTTTGGAATTTTTCTTGGAGATTGCTCTATATTTGGTTACCGTTTCTTGTGCTCATCTGTTCTTCATCAGCTCTTCCCATGTGTACCGATTTAAGAGCTCCACTTCCTTCAAACTCACCATTGAATTGTTTGTTCGAATAAAGCCTACAAGGATAATGGATGCTGTGACAGAAAGGCTGACAGTGACATCCAGTCCATTTTCCAGTCCATGAATGTGTCTGATACTAAATGTGCTGGAGTCTTGAAAGAGATTTTATGCAGTAAATGCGATCGATTTGCAGCCATATTTGTTTTTGATTCAGAATCAGGGTCAGAGTTCTGTTCCTTTGCTGTGCAACTCAACGCAACTGGCAAACAACTCAATACCTAATAACATGGGGCAAAATTATTGCTCACAAGTTTGGGATGCATGCCAGAATGTATCTATATTCAATTCTCCATTTGCATTTTCATTGCAATGATCTATCAGGGCGACAACAAACAGAATGTACAAAAAGCTCATTGACCTCTGGCAGTCTAAGGATGATTTTTTGCATAGCATTTGGTGGCACATCAACTGTGTTTCCTCATCCCGAAGGCTCAAATCGTGCATTCCTGAGCACTCAGACTGATCAAGTGTATTTAGCAACACTTCCAGATGAGAAATCAAGTGGATCTCTGGAATTGGACGAGCCAAAGCCATGAATTAAGCCACGCGTTAAGATTGAGTCAACACATCAATTAAGTCATCCATAAGACAACACTCCATATCAAATCTAACGCTGGGTTTCAGAATTCCATTTACCTCTGTCAAATACCCAAGATCTCAGATGCCTTGCGCCAAGCTGAATCAATAATACAAGGTTTGAAGTATTCAACGCGCCAAGCAGAGATGAGTTGTTGTTGCTAAAGTGCTCACAGAACGCAAGAATGAAATGCAACGACGATGGAAGTATTCATTCTCCTCAGGTCGCATACGCCTCCATGCTCGACTTCCTCTCATCTTGCCCTCCATTTGTCTCACATGGATGGGTTTGCATCTCAATTTTGGGGTTTTTGCAAGTAAGAAGGTCTTCAGGGTTTATTAAGAACTTGGCCAAAATCAACTCTCATAGCATGGAAACTAATTGCATCATATGCATCTTTTGAGGCAGCTAGTTGTGGCTTACTAACTGTCAACATATGAGTTGAAGGAGTTTCAGAGGTTTTTCCTTTCGACATGATTGTACTTGCAGAACCAGTACCTGAAGATATGATATGAGCTATTGGTAAATCAATAAATATTCTTCCAATGATTGACACATATGCAAATGCATGATCGGACGAAGGATTTATATAGCTGGAGTGAGGCTGCATTGAGGGCAGTTGTTGTATATGACAGTGCTCTAATTTCTGACAATATGAATCTCTTGGAATGCATTTCGTGGTATTATGAAGGTGGTGCTTGGGCTGAGAAATTGTTTTGGTACCTCTTTGAATGGTGGAAGCCTGTGAAAACTATTGAAATGGCTCCTGATTCGACTGTAATGAAGAATGATCATAACAAAGATGCACCATGGACTACCAAAGAGACCTCTACAAAGGGGAATGCAGCTGAAACTGTAGGTATAGAAGAAATATTTACAGATTTCAAGACAGCAAATAGAGAACAAATGGAAGCCAAAGGACATCCACAGAACACAAATGGAAAATCGAATCCAAGGAGATTTTACTAGAAACTTTCAAGAAATCATCCAGGAAATCGGAATTTTGAAATTTTGAAGTTTAAAGAAACTCTGACTTTCGGTGGTTTAAGCGAACAGGACGACTGCTCATTAACCAACGAAAGCAGAGCTTTCGGTAGTTAAATCACCCAGAAGTCTTCCATGTTAACCACCGAAAGCCTGTCACTGCAAGAATGATCGAATTTTTGCACAGATCGAGGTTTTTTTGATCCAAATCATTTGAAAACTCTCATGATGGATAGATGATGAATTATGTATTCAGTTTCAAGATTCATTTTTGGTATATAAGGATTAGAAGAGGTGGCCAAATTGATTTTGGCACCTATTTTGGTGGAAACTAGTTGGATTTTTCGCTCATCTCAGCCAATTCGAATTGTCTCTCTTGGAGAGTCAGCATCCAGCCTTGGGAGGCTATCCAACACTACATCATCACTCAACAAGAGAGAAGGACCAGAAAATTTGGGATTGACCTCACTTTTGGGAATCATCCCTCATCTTTTGCAATCAGATTTTGACTTACTATTTTTAGCTGATTTGATCCATGTTTTCAGGATCTCAGAACTACTTTGTAAGCTATAAAGCTTAGGATAGAATGGGAACAAAGGGTTCGATTTTGATTTCTACATGCTACTTTTTTGTAACAAGACACTTTCTTTAATATATCAGCCATCAAGCTTCTTTCTTTTGTTACTGTCAGACCTTCTTCTATCTATCTCTATGCTTATGAGTGGAATTAATTCCTTTTTCTCTGTTTAATGACCCTGGTAACTGTCATCTTACTTTTGGTTATTAAGCAAGAATCACAAGCATCCTTTGCTAGTTGTTGACCCATCATATATATATGGTTTTATGTATGTTCTGGTTGATTGATTAGTTTTCTCATCCATCTGTTATTCAAACCTATCTGACAATAGCTCTTGAAGGCCTTGTGGTGCATGATTATAGTTAAGACTGTCTTGAGAATATAACTCAGAGCTTCATATATTCATCTTGATCCAAAACCCCAACCCATTATTGAGAAAATAGTTCCTAAAAATATTGAGTTACTAGGCATCTCTGACTTACAGCCTAGGAGAGTTTCCTGGAGTGATAACAAATTGGCGTTGTTGCCTGGGAGAGGAGATTGAAGCTCAGCTTCCCTGGGAGACGACATAGATCTGATCTTTGATGATAGACAAAGGTTAGACACTACTTGGTTGTAATCTTCTATCTGGAGACTCCACGATTAAAGACTCCACTGGGGAGGATCCAGTTGACAAAAGATGAAGTAGTTAAATTTCAAATCCAGGTACCAGTTCATTAGTCTGCTTCGTGAACTGTTGTATTTCTTTATCAGCTCCTTTATACTTTTTCCTTCACATGTTAAAAGAATTATCCTTTGTTTCGTATACTCTGAATATTATCGGCCATCTTTTATAAGTCCATATTTAGAAGAGGAGAGCTTGCAGCCTCCTTATGTTGTTGATGTCGATCCTATAGCTTTACCTCATCCTATTCTTAAAGACGAGATCTGCATTCAGATTCCCTCTGAATCTGAGAATTCATACAACCTTGAGGAGGTTGAACTTGTTTCAAAACCTGCCCAGATCTCAGCCCCTCTGGCCATAATTTCTGAACCTGATCAACAACTTACCATCTCTCATGATCAGCCCACAACTTTTCAAGTTAAGATCCGGATGAATATGTTCAAACCTTTACAACTACCCCATATTCTTCATCCTTATCCTGATGACTGCTATGAATATCTCCCTTTGTTCTCCGGAGAGAATCAAACTTCAGCCGAGGGGCACACAGAATCCTTTTTGGATTTTGTTGATCATTTTTCAATTGTGCATGAAGATGTGATCATGAGAATGTTTTCAAAATCTTCGATCAAAGATGCTGCTATATGGTTTAAGGGTCTGAGAACTGATTCAATTGGCTCTTGGATTGAGTTCTCTAATGCTTTCCTGAAGTATTGGGGCGAATATAAATCTTTAGATTCTTACCTCGCTGATTTCTCTTCTTTGAAACGAGAACAGGATGAAGCCTTGCCTGTTTTCAACAGAAGGTTTTACCGTGTTTATTATGACATCCCATTAGAGATTCGGCCTACTGAGATTGCTGCCATGGTATACTATCTTATGGCTCAGCATAATGAACTTGTCCTTCTCTTGCTAGAAATGAAGTCTTCATCATTAGGGAACTTGTTTGAAGACGCTCAAGAGGTGGAGGAGAATATCCGTGCTTCCAGGGGGATCCGACAGCAGGTTGACTTTGACAATCTGCTTGCACATGAGAAAAAACAATATCATTATGGCTCACATTTTGAGCAGGGAGGTAATGAGTGTGAAGTAGATTTAGAACACCAGAAAGCATATGAGCTTATTTCAGATTCAGATCTGAATTCGTCAACATTGGAAAAATGTTCTAGAGACAGGGAACAAGAAGGTGATCAGTTTTTCAGCAAAGGAACAACCATGGTTGAGTATGAGAGAAATGAGGTTGGAGCAGATTTGGGGCAGCAACCAACATGTAAGTTCAATTCAGTTTCAGGGTCAGATTTTTCAGTGTTCGCTGAGTATTCCAGAGACAGGTATGCTTGTGAAGCTTATGATCAGTTTGCAAATCAAGAAGAGCCTATGATGATTGATGATTGCGTAATAAATTATATGTTCTCAGCTGATCCTAATCTATGTGATGGAAATCCTATTTTTTTATCCTCTTGTGAGCATTATTCTGATAAGGAAATTGTAGTTTTTGATGATCACGAGTTGATCTCAAGAGGACAAGAAGATGATCAGTCTTCCTGCAGAGGAACAATCATGGCTGAGCAAGAGGCTGCCATAGATGTGCAGTTGTTTCTCGAGGAGAAGCATGTTTCTTACCTTCTTTTCAAGGATCCAGTGGCAGCCTTCATGGAGTTACACTTTTCAGAGGGCTCGAAAGTTTCAGATTTTTTCAACTCGCCCAAGTTTTCAGGTAAGTATGGTTTCCTGAAAAGCTCCTTGTCACTGTGGTTGCATGTTCAACATCATTTGCTGATCAGTAATAAAGACAAGATTTCTTCAGTGTTCAAATTGCTTGGATGGATACTATGGAAATCAACATTCACTTAACAAATGGCAGAGCTGGTTAGTGTAGGGGTAGGTAGAAGAATAAGTTCGCCATGCGAGCAGTTTGATCTTTTTTCAGTTGTTGATTTCATGAATAAGCTTGGGCTGCATGCAAGTTACAGGGAAACAGTTGCATAGGCTAGATGACTCCATGCCCAATGCCAAAGGCAACCAGATGACTCCATGCCCAATGCCAAAGGCAACCAGATGAATCCATGCCCAATGCCAAAGGTAGCCAGATGACTCCATGCCCAATGCTAAAGGCTACTGGAACTACTAGGTTCTTGGAAACCTCGCAGGGAGGTCTCCATCCCAGCTGGAGCCCGATGTTATCTCCCAAATTAGCAATGGCAGATTTTCAAATCTAAAGTGATAGAATGGGTCGAAAAATTTGTTTCTAAATTTTTTAGAGTAGATTAGATGCTCTATTTCTGAGATGTAGAATTGGAAAAATCATTCTTTTAAGTCTCGGCCTTCAAAATTTGAAATCTTAGCTTTCGGTGGTTAAGCTGGTCTGCAAAACGACTATTTAACCACCAAAAGCCGACCGTTTCGGTGGATAGGAGGCATATGTCATAAAGCTCTTAACCACCGAAAAGGTTCTCATGTTCAAAATTTAAATCTCGTGCTTACGCACACTCCAACATCAAATGAGCCTGTTCATTATTGTAATCTGTTCAAAAATCACGACTATTGGTGAAGCTTTCTTGGTCATCATTGCAGTTGGTTGAGAAATTGTTGCCAAAATATCCTCTATATGCTCGGGCTGTCAGTCATCATTAAAGCACGCAACTGAAGCTTCTATCTCGTTTAAAGGGGTAACAGATGGTCGAAATCCCAAATCACAGAGTAAACTCAATGATACAGCTGTGTATTTCATAATCAATGTCTTAAATTTTGCTTCTATGAGCTAAGCTCGAGTAATTGGCGCCTCAATTTCCATTTACAGAAATATGGGTGCGCTATTTTGGAATTTTTCTTGGAGATTGCTCTATATTTTGTTACCGTTTCTTGTGCTCATCTGTTCTTCATTAGCTCTGCCCATGTGTACCGATTCAAGAGCTCCACTTCCTTCAAACTCACCATTGAATTGTTTGTTCGAATAAAGCCTACAAGGATAATGGATGCTGTGACAGAAAGGCTCACAGTGACATCCAATCCATTTTCCAGTCCATGAATGTGTCTGATACTAAATGTGCTGGAGTCTTGAAAGATATTTTATGCAGTAAATGCGATCGATTTGCAGCCAGATTTGTTTGTGATTTAGAATCAGGGTTAGATTTCTGTTCCTTTGCTGTGCAACTCAACGCAATTGGAAAACAACTCAATACCTAATAACATGGGGAAAAATTATTGCTCACAAGTTTGGGATGCATGCCAGAATGTATCTATATTCAATTCTCCATTTGCATTTTCATTGCAATGATCTGTCAGGGCGACAACAAACAGAATGTACACAAAGCTCATTGACCTCTGGCAGTCTAAGGATGATTTTTTGCATAGCATTTGGTGGCACATCAACTGTGTTTCCTCATACCGAAGGCTCAAATCATGCATTCCTGAGCACTCAGACTGATCAAGTGTATTTAGCAACACTTCCAGATGAGAAATCAAGTGGATCTCTGGAATTGGACGAGTCAAAGCCATGAATTAAGCCACGCGTTAAGATTGAGTCGACACATCAATTAAGTCATCCATAAGACAACACTCCATATCAAATCTAATGCTGGGTTTCAGAATTCCATTTAACTCTGTCAAATACCCAAGATCTCAGATGCCTTGCGCCAAGCTGAATCAATAATACAAGGTTTGAAGTATTCAACGCACCAAGAAGATACGAGTTGTTGTTGCTAAAGCGCTCACAGAACGCAAGAATGAAATGCAACGACGATGGAACTATACATTCTCCTGAGGTCGCATACGCCTCCATGCTCAGCTTCCTCTCATCTTGCCCTCCATTTGTCTCACATGGATGGGTTCGCATCTCAATTTTGGGGTTTCTGCAAGTAAGAAGGTCTTCAGGGTTTATTAAAAACTTGGCCAAAATCAACTCTCATAGCATGGAAACTAATTGCATCATATGCAACTTTTGAGGCAGCTAGCTGTGGCTTACTAACTGTCAGCATATGAGTTGAAGGAGTTTCAGAGGTTTTTCCTTTCAACATGATTGTACTTGTAGAACCAGTACCTGAAGATATGATATCATCTATTGGTAAATCAATAAAGCTTCTTCCAAATATTGACACATATGCAAATGCATGATCAGACGAAGGATTTATACAGCTGGAGTGAGGATGCGTTGAGGACAGTTGTTGTATATGACAGTGCTCTAATTTCTGACAATATGAATCTCTTGGAATGCCTTTTGTGGTATTATGAAGGTGGTGCTTGGGCTGAGAAATTGTTTTGGTACCTCCTTGAATGGTGGTAGCCTGTGAAAACTGTTGAAATGGCTCCTGATTCGACTGTAATGAAGAATGATCATAACAAAGATGCACCATGGACTACCAAAGAGACCTCTACAAAGGAGAATGCAACTGAAACTATAGGTATAGAAGAAATATTTACAGATTTCAAGACAACAAATAGAGAACAAATGGAAGACAAAGGAAATCCACAGAACACAAATGGAAATTCAGATCCAAGGAGATTTTACTAGCAACTTTCAAGAAATCATCCAGGAAATCGGAATTTTGAAATTTTGAAGTTTAAATAAACTCTAACTTTCGGTGGTTTAGGCGAATAGGACGACTGTTCATTAACCACCGAAAGCATAGCTTTCGGTAGTTAAATCACCCAGAAGTCTTCCATGTTAACCACCGAAAGCCTGTCACTGCCAGAATGATTGAATTTTTGCACAGATCGAGGTTTTTCTGATCCAAATCATTTGAAAACACTCATGATGGATAGATGATGAATTATGTATTCAGTTTCAAGATTCATTTTTGGTATATAAGGATTATAAGAGGTGGCCAAGTTGATTTTGGCACCTATTTTGGTGGAAACTAGTTGGATTTTTTGCTCATCTCAGCTAATTCGAATTGTCTCTCTTGGAGAGTCAGCATCCAGCCTTGGGAGGCTATCCAACACTACATCAGCACTCAACAAGAGAGAAGGACCAAAAAATATGGGATTGACCTCACTTTTGGGAATCATCCCTCATCTTTTGCAATCAGATTTTGACTTACTATTTTTAGCTGATTTGATCCATGTTTTCAGGATCTCAGAACTACTTTGTAAGCTATAAAGCTTAGGACAGAATAGGAACAAAGGGTTCGATTTTGAGTTCTACATGCTATTGTTTTGTAACAAGACACTTTCTTTAATATATCAGACAACAAGCTTCTTTCTTTTGTTACTGTCAGACCTTCTTCTATCTATCTCTATGCTTATGAGTGAAATTAATTCTTTTGTCTCTGTTTAATGACCCTGGTAACTGTCATCTTACTTTTGGTTATTAAGCAAGAATCACAAGCATCCTTGGATAGTTGTTGACCCATCATATATATATGGTTTTATGTATGTTCTGGTTGATTGATTAGTTTTCTCATCCATCTGTTATTCAAACCTATTTGACAATAGCTCTTGAAGGCCTTGTGGTGCATGATTATAGTTAAGACTGTCTTGAGAATATAACTCAGAGTTTCAGATATTCATCTTGATCCAAAACCCCAACCCATTATTGAGAAAATAGTTCCTAAAAAGATTGAGTTACCAGGCATCTCTGACTTACAGCCTAGGAG
>ML776852.1:713647-725553 GCA_009831015.1 Picea engelmannii | reverse complement strand
CTACTGAGATTGCTGCCATGGTATACTATCTTATGGCTCAACATAATGAACTTGTCCTTCTCTTGCTAGAAAGGAAGTCTTCATCATTAGGGAACTTGTTTGAAGACGCTCAAGAGGTGGAGGAGAATATCCGTGCTTCCAGGGGGATCCGATAGCAGGTTGACTTTGACAATTTGCTTGCACATGAGAAAAAACAATGTCATTATTGCTCACATTTTGAGCAGGGAGGTAATGAGTGTGAAGCAGATTTAGAACAACAGAAAGCATACGAGCTTATTTCAGATTCAGATCTGAATTCGTCAACATTGGCAAAATGTTCTAGAGACAGGGAACAAGAAGGTGATCAGTTTTTCAGCAAAGGAACGACCATGGTTGAGTATGAGAGAAATGAGGTTGGAGCAGATTTGGGGCAACAGCCAACATGTAAGTTCAATTCAGTTTCAGGGTCAGATTTTTCAGTGTTCGCTGAGTATTCCAGAGACAGGTATGCTTGTGAAGCTTATGATCAATTTGAAAATCAAGAAGAGCCTATGATGATTGATGATTGCGTAATAAATTATATGTTCTCAGCTGATCCTAATCTATGTGATGGAAATCATGTTTTGTTATCCTCTTGTGAGCATTATTCTGATAAGGAAATTGTAGTTTTTGATGATCACGAGTTGATCTCAAGAGGACAAGAAGATGATCAGTCTTCTTGCAGAGGAACAATCATGGTTGAGCAAGAGGCTGCCATAGATGTGCAGCTGTTTCCCGAGGAGCAACATGTTTCTTACCTTCTTTTCAAGGATCCAGTGGCAGCCTTCATGGAGTTACACTTTTCAGAGGGCTCGAAAGTTTTAGATTTCTTCAACTCGCCCATGTTTTCAGGTAAGTATGGTTTTCTGAAAAGCTCCTTGTCACCGTGGTTGCATGTTCAACATCATTTGTTGATTAGTAATAAAGAAAAGATTTCTTCAGTGTTCAAATTGCTTGGATGGCTACTATGTAAATCAACATTCACTTAACAAATGGCAGAGCTGGTTAATGTAGGGGTAGGTAGAAGAATAAGTTCTCCATGCGAGCAGTTTGATCTTTTTTCAGTTGTTGATTTCATGAATAAGCTCGGGCTGCATGCAAGTTACAGGGGAACAGTTGCATAGGCTAGATGACTCCATGCCCAATGCCAAAGGCAACCAGATGACTCCATGCCCAATGCCAAAGGAAACCAGATGACTCCATGCCCAATGCCAAAGGCAGCCAGATGACTCCATGCCCAATGCTAAAGGCTATTGGAACTACTAGGTTCTTGGAAACCTCGCAGGGAGGTCTCCATCCCAGCTGGAGCTAGATGTTATCTCCCAAATTAGCACTGGCAGATTTTCAAATCTAAAGTGATAGAATGGGTCGAAAAAATTGTTTCTAAATTTTTTAGAGTAGATTAGATGCTCTATTTCTGAGATGTGGAATTGGAAAAATCATTCTTTTAAGTCTCGGCCTTCAAAATTTGAAATCTCAGCTTTCGGTGGTTAAGCTGGTCTGCAAAACGACTATTTAACCACCAAAAGCCGACCGTTTCGGTGGATAGGAGGCATATGTCATAAAGCTCTTAACCACCGAAAAGGTTCTCATGTTCAAAATTTAAATCTCGTGCTTTCGCACACTCCAACATCAAACGAGCCTGTTCATTATTGTAATCTGTTCAAAAATCAAGACTATTGGTGAAGCTTTCTTGGTCATCATTGCAGTTGGTTGAGAAATTGCTGCTGAAATATCCTCTATATGCTCGGGCTGTCAGTCATCATTAAAGCGTGCAACTGAAGCTTTCGTCTCGTTTAAAGGGGTAACAGATGGTCGAAATCCCAAATCACAGAGTAAACTCAATGATACAGCTGTGCATTTCATAATCAATGGCTTAAATTTTGCTTCTATGAGCTAAGCTCGAGCAATTGGCACCTCAATTTCTGTTTACATAAATATGGGTGCGCTATTTTGGAATTTTTCTTGGTGATTTCTCTATATTTGGTTACCGTTTCTTGTGCTCATCTGTTCTTCATCAGCTCTGCCCATGTGTACCGATTCAAGAGCTCCACTTCCTTCAAACTCACCATTGAATTGTTTATTCGAATAAAGCCTACAAGAATAATGGATGCTGTGACAGAAAGGCTGACAGTGACATCTAGTCCATTTTCCAGTCCATGAATGTGTCTAATACTAAATGTGCTGGAGTCTTGAAAGAGATTTTATGCAGTAAATGCGATCGATTTGCGGCCAGATTTGTTTGTGATTCAGAATCAGGGACAGAGTTATGTTCCTTTGCTGTGCAACTCAACGCAACTGGAAAACAACTCAATACCTAATAACATGGGGAAAAATTATTTCTCACAAGTTTGGGATGCATGCCAGAATGTATCTATATTCAATTCTCCATTTGCATTTTCATTGCAATGATCTGTCAGGGCGGAAGCAAACAGAATGTACACAAAGCTCACTGACCTCTGGCAGTCTAAGGATGATTTTTTGCATAACATTTGGTGGCACATCAACTGTGTTTCCTCATCCCGAAGGCTCAAATCGTGCATTCCTGAGCACTCAGACTGATCAAGTGTATTTAGCAACACTTCCAGATGAGAAATCAAGTGGATCTCTAGAATTGGACGAGTCAAAGCCATGAATTAAGCCACGCGTTAAGATTGAGTCGACACATCAATTAATTCATCCATAAGACAACACTCCATATCAAATCTAACACCGGGTTTCAGAATTCCATTTAACTCTGTCAAATACCCAAGATCTCAGATGCCTTGCGCCAAGCTAAATCAATAATACAAGGTTTGAAGTATTCAACACGCCAAGTAGAGACAAGTTGTTGTTGCTAAAGCGCTCACACAACGCAAGAATGAAATGCAACGACGATGGAAGTATTCATTCTCCTCAGGTCGCATACGCCTCCATGCTCGGCTTCTTCTCATCTTGCCCTCCATTTGTCTCACATGGATGGGTTCGCATCTCAATTTTGGGGTTTTTGCAAGTAAGAAGGTCTTCAGGGTTTATTAAGAACTTGGCCAAAATCAACTCTCATAGCATGGAAACTAATTGCATCATATGCAACTTTTGAGGCAGCTAGCTATGGCTTACTAACTGTCAGCATATGAGTTGAAGGAGTTTAAGAGGTTTTGCCTTTCGACATGATTGTACTTGCAGAACCAATACCTGAAGATATGATATCAGCTATTGGTAAAGTAATAAAGCTTCTTCCAAAGATTGACACATATGCAAATGCATGATCGGACGAAGGATTTATACAGCTGGAGTGAGGTTGCGTTGAGGACAGTTGTTGTATATGATAGTGCTCTAATTTCTGACAATATGAATCTCTTGGAATGCCTTTCGTGGTATTATGAAGGTGGTGCTTGGGCTGAGAAATTGTTTTGGTACCTCCTTGAATGGTGGCAACCTGTGAAAATTGTTGAAATGTCTCCTGATTCGACTGTAATGAAGAATGATCATAACAAAGATGCACCATGGACTACCAAAGAGACCTCTACAAAGGAGAATGCAGCTGAAACTGTAGGTATAGAAGAAATATTTACAGATTTCAAGACAACAAATAGAGAACAAATGGAAGCCAAAGGACATCCATAGAACACAAATGGAAAATCAGATCCAAGGAGATTTTACTAGAAACTTTCAAGAAATCATCCAGGAAATCGGAATTTTGAAATTTTGAAGTTTAAAGAAACTATGACTTTCGGTGGTTTAGGCGAACAGGATGACTGTTCATTAACCACCGAAACCAGAGCTTTCGGTAGTTAAATCACCCAGAAGTCTTTCATGTTAGCCACCGAAAGGCTGTCACTGCCAGAATGATCGAATTTTTGCACAAATCAAGGTTTTTCTGATCCAAATCATTTGAAAACACTCATGATGGATAGATGATGAATTATGTATTCAGTTTCAAGATTCATTTTTGGTATATAAGGATTAGAAGAGGTGGCCAAGTTGATTTTGGCACCTATTTTGGTGGAAACTAGTTGGATTTTTTGCTCATCTCTGCCAATTCGAATTGTCTCTCTTGGAGAGTCAACATCCAGCCTTGGGAGGCTATCCAGCACTACATCAACACTCAACAAGAGAGAAGGACCAGAAAATCTGGGATTGACCTCACTTTTGGGAATCATCCCTCATCTTTTGCAATCAGATTTTGACTTACTATTTTTAGTTGATTTGATCCATGTTTTCAGGATCTCAGAACTACTTTGTAAGCTATAAAGCTTAGGACAGAATGGGAACAAAGGGTTCGATTTTGAGTTCTACATGCTACTGTTTTGTAACAAGACACTTTCTTTAATATATCAGCCATCAAGCTTCTTTCTTTTGTTACTGTCAGACCTTCTTCTATCTATCTCTATGCTTATGAGTGGAATTAATTCTTTTGTCTCTGTTTAATGACCCTGGTAACTATCATCTTACTTTTGGTTACTAAGCAAGAATCACAAGCATCCTTGTCTAGTTGTTGACCCATCATATATATATGGTTTTATGTATGTTCTGGTTGATTGATTAGTTTTCTCATCCATCTGTTATTCAAACCTATCTGACAATAGCTCTTGAAGGCCTTGTGGTGCATGATTATAGTTAAGACTATCTTGAGAATATAACTCGGAGTTTCAGATATTCATCTTGATCCAAAACCCCAACCCATTATTGAGAAAATAGTTCCTAAAAAGATTGAGTTACCAGGCATCTCTGACTTACAGCCTAGGAGAGTTTCCTGGAGTGATAACACATCCAACATTGCCTCACTAAAGGCGCATACATCCTGACCTCCCCTAAAGGCCATCCTCTCAAGGAACCCGTCAACGGGTTGTACTTAAATAAATTTTATGCTTGAGCATAGCTATACTACACTAGGATTTTTCTTTTTTGTACGTCTTTTGTAGAGTTTTTAGTCTTCTTTTATCCATATCTCCCGTCTAATCTATCACTCATGTTATTGACAAATTCCACCTTCATCATCCTACCACATCGGTTACGTTGACGGAGTTAGCCGCTGGACAAAGAATCTCGCTTTAGCTGCTTGGGCCCTCTATTCATGTAGTGTCCCCAAGGCCGAGTCCTGTTACAGATCATGATATATGCAATGTATTGTAAAAATGTTCCATAGGCTGGTGAGCCAAGTTTTGTATAAGCTGGAAGGATTATGTGGTTGTTAGGCCAGGAAGCCTAAGTGTTTGAAGGCCAGGGGCCTGTTGATGTACTTGTATGTATGCAGATCAATTAATAAAATATAAACATCGCCAGTGTAGACCGACCACGATGAATGAGTGATGGGGGACTAAGAATCCACAGAGTGGGCAAGGAATTAGGGGCTGAGTGTTGAGCCTAGGGGCTAAGCCTAGGGGGCTTAGGCCTGGAATAATATTTTAATATTATTTCCAAAAAGAGCCATGTGCACATTATTTTATCCTAAGTCCTTTTGGAAGGACTCGTGATTTCCCAAGTGGTGGGAGGAAGGTGTACGGATGGAATGCATGCAGTTCCCAGGGTGACAAGTGTCAACCCTGGTGCATGCAAATAAAACAGAGGCAGTAAGCCGTGAGGGGGGTTCTCAGCCATTCGATCCATTTGCCCTGAGGGAGAGCCGAGTGGGAAAGCCAGTCGGCAAGAGACCTTTGTGTAATCCTGATACAGAAAATAAAGCCTTTGTTTTGTCCTGAAGAATCCGTGTACACCCCTGTCCAGTGAGGGTGGAGTCTGTGTCTGTCTCTGAAAAAATCCCGTGAGCGCATTTCCTGAACTGGAACCCTGTGTTGAACTCTAGTGGAAGAATCCTTGTGGTTGGGGAAAAGATGAGCTAGCCTGTGTGTGGAGCCTGTTCCGAAATCATGCCGTGAGATCATCCAGTGATTGCTGAACTGTTTTGGGAAGCCTTTGTCTGTGTTTCCCGTGGGTTGTGGTGACTGTGCAGTATTGGACTGCGTGAGGCTTGTTGGCCTGTGAGCGACTCCTCCAGGTGAGAGAGTGCGTAGAGGGAGAAGAGAACTCCTGGAAGGAACCTTGTAGCCGCCATAGAGCCCGGAGAATTTCGGTCTGGTCTTTTCCTGTAACCCAAGGTAAGGGAGACTGGCAGCCGAAGGAATGTCTAGGTGACAGAGAAGGTGCACACTCCTGGGGTGGAACAGGCATGTGGGGAATGAGGGTCTGTGGGCAGTGAGCGTGGGATATTCCTGGGAGAACTTTCTTCCTGGTGGTTGTGTATGTGCTATCTTCCCTGTAACCTCAGCCTGAGTCTAGATTCCTTGTCTTGGGGTGGAGCTCGGTCCTAGCTCAGGGGTGACCCACTGTTGAGTTGATGAACAGTGTGGTCTAAGGATGGGAGGTTCGTGGAAGGCCTGCACTTGGTTGGTGAAATTCTACAGCCGTTAAAAGATAAGTATATGAATTATGATTTTATTACCTTTGGCATGACTGTGCTGTTCATGTATCATGTTTTCCGCTGTGTAAATGAGTTACTGTTGAATGCTATGGATTGTTTAATTGTAGCAGTAACTTATATATTTTACTCTTAGAATTAAGTGTGTTTAATTGTGTTTAAATGCATGTGCTTATAATTCCTGTACCAATTATGTAAACATTCATGTATAGAATGGTAATTGAGGGGTTTGGAAACCTGGGTAGTGTGAAAAGGTACACTACAATTCGCCTTCACATGACCTTCTCCACACCAACGGCATATGTGTAGGCTCAGCCACCAACAATCAAGCTGAGTACACCGCCGTCATTGGTCTCCTCGTTAAGGCCAATCATTTCCATATTCGTCACCTTAGCGTCTTATTAGATTCCCAACTTGTCGTCCTCTAGCTAAACAATGTATAACGTGTCTGTGATCCTTGCCTCTTCTGTAAATACCTGCAGGTTAGACGTTTATCTCGACATTTTGATTCCATTACATTTACACATATCCTAAGACAATTCAATCAAATAGCAGATAACATGGCTAACATTATACTAGATTGGCATATATCACATCAAGACATCTTCACATACACATAAACCATCAGAAGTCTGTCACAACATTTAGATTAAACATCATCCACTACATCAAAAAAAAAATCATCAACAAAAAAATCCAAAAAAGTATATCCATACATATATATATCGGTCCACATGTCATAAAGTGTTTACAAAAATAGTACATCGCCCGTAGGCAGGTGAATCACCTCATCCCTACCAAATACAAAACTGGATGTCACAACTATACAAAATGGGCTCACCAGCCTATATCAAATACAAAAATACTTATCTAGCAACCCTCAGGGTGCCTCTAGTGCTCCAGCACCAGGTCCTCCCTCTGGCGGAGGTACCCCACCAGCTCTAGGTCCCTCAGGTCTTGGAGGAAACTGTCCAGTCATCGCAGCTCCGACTACAGCTGCTCTGCAGATCAAGGTCCGCGACTCTGTCGGCAGCCCAATACACTGCTCCAGGATCCCCTCATCCTGGATCCACACCCACATCCTCTCGAGCACTCCCTGTAGAACCGCCTCTAGTTGGCGGCGAAAATCATCAAACTCTCCCTTGGCATCGGCTAGAGGAGCATGTGATGGCCCTGCCCTGGGGTCATCATAACAACGTCTCCGGGCCTCGCCCCAACATCCTCTCGACATCGCTTCTCCCCTACTCGCAACTCTCCCCACGGTGGTCTCATAGGCCCCTGGGGGGCTGATGCTCTGATTAGCTCGACCTCTCGTCCACATGGTCCCACATCTACATAAAGAAACACATGATAACATCAAGATCCCTACAAATATCAACCATATGCTATACTATCTAAAAACAAATCAAAACAACCAACAACCAAAACATCATACCTCGACGATCGAATACCTCTCCCAGGGGTAATATCATCTCAGGGTCATCACGAAAATCTATCCCACTGTATGGAAACTGCAATATGATATGTGGCATCTGACGCCACACTTGTGCAGCCTCGGCCGTGAAGTAGTGGCCACCCTCCCCACCCCCATGATGAACCAAAATCGTCGACCACCACCGCAGTCGCGGCTCTCGCGGTCCTGGTGGGTCTAAAAAAAATCTCGGGCGCAACATTGACACCCTCTCTAGAAACCAAGCCACCAGGACAAATCCAAAAGCAAAATCCCCTAAGTTAGCTGCTCGACACCTGGTGAGTTGTCCCACCATCTTGGAGTACAACATCAAGCCCTAGGCAAAATGCTCACCCCCTAGTGCCCGCTGCATGATCCTCAACTAGCCACCACTAATACACTGAGTCGCGAGTGACCCATACACTCTCATAACCATCGCTTCCATGCAACGATGTACCAGGGAATCCATCGCCCCAATCCTCACCACTGAACCAGACATGAAATCCTCTCCTAAACAATATGTCTGGGGAAGAGTAGCCAACTACCCCTCTCCAACTACCACCGGCTCAGCTGGTAGCATGGTTCCCCGAAAAGGGAGACCAGTCAGAAAATAGACATCCTCCTTAGTAGAGAATTCCAAGTGCTCCCCATGCACAATAAAACATTGCAACTTTGAACTCTACATCGATATCAAGAATTGCAGCAGATACGCATGTGCCCTCAATAGTGGGAACTAAAAAAAATTCAGCAGCCCACAAGCCGCCAAAGAACCACGAATCGTCGGCTCCTCATTCCTCATGGCCTCCCTCATTCGAGCCTAGTCCCTCTCTCTCCAATGGATCGACATCGTTCCAAATGATCACCTGCATCCACATATACAATACTCGATCAGCCATAAAAAAAACACCAAAATCTCCCCCCCAAAAAAAGGGAGATACGTTTTCTCACCCTCAGCTTTGCCTCAAAGGCACGACTGTTTTCCTCATAGGCACGCACACATGTGCACCTATTTACCCCACAAGCATGCATGTATGTGTGCATGTTAATCCCACAGGCATGCACCGATTGCGCGTCTGTTCACTACACAGTTGTGCACTCATGCGCAGCTGTCAACAACACAGACACGCACATATGCGCGGATGTGTTTCGGACAGGCATGCACCCCATGCGCACCTATTTTCCCAAATAGCACCCACCCCCCCTGTGCGGTTGTGCCCATTACATCCGTGCATTCATGCGTGGGTCACCATCGATCACCCGTGCATTTGGGGGGCCACAAACCTAAAAACCCACCATACGTCCATCCATATGGTCCTACCCTAAAATTGACACCTAACTACTGTACAAAAGGATGAGACCACTAACCTAACTCTCGCACCTCCTGGATCGACTTCCTCGCACTCTTGGAATCTCTGAATCTGCTCTGCAATCTCCTCTATAACCACTATAGCAGCAAATACAAATGAGGTGGCAATGTGGGCCCTACATCTATATATAGGCCCTTTTTGCCAAACTTCCAGACTCAATTCTGGGAGCTCCTAGTGTTCATTTTTCGATCCATCTTTAGCCACAGGATCAACACCCCGTCATCTACATCAAGACAGTCATCGGGCCATTTTTCATCCTTAGCCCCTGGGGAGCCATTTTTCCATACCCTGTTCAGGTACGCATGCTCATGTTCAAAATTATCAAATAAATGGTTATATGTTCGATTATCTTTAGATATTGTTCACGTCGAGTATTTGGTTGTCATGTGTGCAGGTACTTGGTCATCACACACCAGCACGACCCCTTCAGGTATATAATCGACACTGGCATGTAATCATTCCCTCTGAATCTCAATTGCATATCCATTCACACCCTCTGAAATTTTCCTTTAGGGTCTCTATATCCGGCTCTACAGTACTGTCACCTCCACTGCATTTTGGGTACTGTCACCCAGTAGCACTCTCCCCCACATGAGTTTTCCCCTTCATATCCCCCCTTGGCACTTTGACACTTATACTATTTTCAACCTTTAGGGATGGGAGTCCCGATAGTCTTACATCATGTCGTGAATCATCCACATGCTCCTTCTCCTCATTTTTCTAGCCTACCCAACGGACTCCCGGGGCACTTCCTCATGGTTTTATTTTGACTGTACTCCCACAACACCATTTACCATCCATCGTCGGTTTTCCCATCTTTAGATTTCCCTCCATACATTTCCCTACTACAGAAACCCGCATATGGGGCCCCAACCCTCCACTTGTTTTTTAACCAACTTGCACCATCCTCAGACCAAGCCATCTTACACTAGGGCACCCATTTCTGTATTTGCATTATTATCCCCACTGTTTTTTTTTAATTCTTTTTTTAATTCAGTCGTTGTTTCCAGCATTTACATAACTTTTTGTCATCCCCTTTGGTGACCTTCTTGGAAAACGCAACCCATGTTGCCCTTGGTTGGGGCATTCATTATCACCTACTCCTGTTGACATTGTCCATAAACTCCGAGTATCCCACAGGACACCTACCTCTTCTCTCTGAGGTTGTTCACTTTGTCCCGCCTCTGGCACAACTTATCCCACGTCTCGTTGTCCCCCTGACACTTGACCTAGTTGAACGGTTGCGGCCACTTATACTTCACATATATCCCCAACCAAGGATAGTCTTGAGTCTCCATGCATCTTGACTTCATCCATGTACCTCCTCAGTTCCTGACCTCACCTAGTGGATTTTACGAAGCCCTTTGCTTCTTGGAGTCACGTCTCCCTTTTTGTCGATATCAACACAGTTTCCAGAAGGGTGACAATATCTTGACTCTCATTACCTTTACAATGAGGAGTCTTGGACGACACAGGGAGAACCATCATTGCTCTCTGCTATCGTTGACCCCCATAACATTCAACTTCAACACTTTCTCAGGTTACGGTGGGTCTTATTTTGCGACTATTGCAGTTGTTTTTTATATTTTCCAAAGATCTCTGAATTTTGTTGGGCTATCAATACCCACATAATCCATGATACTTCTTACAGGTATCATTGCCTACTGTTCAGAGTATTGTTCCTCATCAGAATTGTCCTCTGCTTTTATCAAAACCACCCCTAAGGGTGTTGCAGTTGTCTACATCAACACACAGTTTTAGTTACCGTAAAACACCCTTTTTTGAGTTACATGACACGAGCATGGGGCATGCCCGCCTCGTTTGTACACAATTTATTTTCCACACCTTGCAAAAGTTCGGGTCCTACAGTTTCTCTTCTCCCTCCAATGGGTCACTCTTGATACTCTCACTATCACTCTTTCTTACAACGATACTCTTAGTAGAAGAAACATTGATGAATTTCAACTATTCGTATTCTCCTAAACTCATCCATCAGGGGGCATCTGTTATCACTGAAATTTCGTCCGCAAATGGTTACAGGAATCCAGCATCTTCAAACATCTATTAGTTCACCCATGGACCAAAATTACCAAAAAGGCATTTCCAAAAGGTCCAAAACTATCCAACCAGTTATAAAATCAAGATGCATTATGACCATACAGGGTGTGCGCGCACATGCGCCATCAAGAAACACATAAAAAACACACATACGCACGATGCACGACTATGGATGCTAAAAGCTGTGCACACCTGAGAACGACACATTTATGATGTTGGTCAGCCTCCCACCCACTTATGGTTCAGATTCCAAGTCGATTTGACATCCAAATCTCGGCTAGATCCAGCTGGGTGGCTGGTCAAAGACCTAAAGGTGCCCTAAACAACCCCTTTTCACACAAAAATATGGTTGCACAATACCTCAAAGTGGTGCTATAAAACAAGGCCATGGGTGCACTACATCTTCAAGGAATTCATTTGCAAGGTTATGTCGCTGCTATTCTCTTGGGGAAACCTCTTTTCTCATCAAGAGAATACTAGCACCATTCCATTTGGGCAATCCACATCACCTTTTGAGTGGGTTAGCTTGGGATTCTTTCACCATTTCTTTCAAGTTTTCAAGTTGTAAGAAGAACTCAATCTTGGGGGTCCAAGAGCCCTCCCTTGGAGGAAGAAG
>ML776852.1:699465-713597 GCA_009831015.1 Picea engelmannii | reverse complement strand
CAATCCTTTCCATTAGTGACATGAGTCTTGTTTGTTTCTTGTTCTTATGTCCTTATGCACAATAGTTTAATTGTTTTTTCCCTTCCTAGTTTAATTCTTAGCTTAGTCTTTTATGTTTATTCTTCTAACCCTTTCCTTTACTGCTGTCTTGCCTAGATAACCCAACTAAGCTTGTAAGCACCTCTGTTTTTTTCATTTAGGTGACAAAAGAGGCGCAACACAGGGATTATTGGATCAAGGGGTCATCATGCCAAGTTCATCTCCTTTTGGTTCTCCTATAGTGATGGTGCCAAAGAAAGATGGCACATGGTGAATGTGTGTCGATTACTAGGCTTTGAATAAAATAACGATGAAAAATCGACACCCTCTTCCTCACATAGATGATTTACTTGATCAATTAAAGAATGTTGTTTATTTCACTAAGTTGGATTTGCACAGTGGATATCATCAAATCATGGTTGTAGAACAGGATGCATGGAAGACTGCCTTTAAAACCAAACAAGGATTGTTTGAGTGGTTAGTTATGTCATTTGGGCTTTGTAATGCTTCGACAAATTTCATGCGTGTGATGAATGATGTATTCATTCCTTTCCTGGATGACTCTATGATTGTATATTTAGACGAAATTATTGTTTTTAGTGGGACTTGAGATGAACATGTAAGGCATGTAAAACAAGTATTGGATACTTTGAAAAGGGAAAAGTTTTATGTGAAAATGTCGAAATGTGAATTTGGCAAGACTGCACTTGTATACTTAGGTCATATTGTGGGAGGAGGAGAATTGAAGATTGATCCTTCCAAAATTGAGGTATTTGTCAAATGGCCTGAGCCAAAGAGTGTGACTGAGATCTGAAGCTTCTTGGGTGCAGTTCAGTACTGGAGGAGATTCATTCCCAACTTCTCATTTATCGCAACTCCTTTGCATGCCTTAACCAGTGTGAAGAACACTTTTTAGTGGGAAGGAAAGAAACAAAAAGATTTCAACATTTTTAAGGAGAAGATCAGTACTGCACCAGTATTAGCACTGCTAAATCTTCAACAATCATTCAAGATCAAGACATATGCCAACAGATACGCCATGGGTTCAATATTGATGCAATATCGTAAGCCTATCTGTTACCACTCTGATACTTTTAACCAAGATGTTGTTAACTATCCTACATATGATAAAGAGTTGTATGCATTAGTTAAAAGCATAAATAAATGGAAGCATTACTTGTTAGGGAAGGAAACAATTATACATACAGATCATCAACCCTTACAATATCTTCAAGCATAGACAAAACTGCAACAATCTCGACACTACAGATGGATGGGTTTTATACAACAATTTTATTTGGTAATCAAGTACAAGAATGGTACAAGTAACAAGGTAGTCGATATTCTTTCTAGATCTCATATTTCCACTTCTATTATTTTGAAGAATATTTCTTTATCTCATGATAGCTATGTAGAACAATATGCCATCGATGAAGATTTAAAAGAAGTATATGAGGAGATAACCCATGGTGCACAGGTAGAGAACTATTGTCTGCAGGGAAAGTTACTCTATCATATTGGGAAGCTATGCATTTATACAAGTGAACAAGTCCATGTAATATGAGAAGCTCATACTTGTCTTGTATCGGGGCATTTTGGGGTAGGAAAAACTATGGTTCATTTTCATAGGTTTTGTTATTGGCCTCAAATGAAAACAATTGTAACTAAATATGTAAAGGGGTGTGTGATGTGTTCTACTTGTAAGCCCACTAATAGAAAATTGGGGCTATACTCACCACTTATTGTTCCATCCCATCCATGGGAAAGCATTTCCATGGATTTTGTAGGGGGTTTACCCATGACCAAAGGGGATCATGATTATTTGTATGTTGTAGTGGATAGGTTCAACAAGATGTGTATCTTGATGCCATGTAAAAAGCAGATCACTTCTGAGAAGACTGCTAATATCTTTTTTCAACATGTTTGGGTTCACTTTGGGTTACCCACGTCCATTGTCTCAGATCGAGATACTTGATTCCTTAGGGATTTTTGGACTAGCTTGTGGAGAATGATGTACACCAAATTGAAGAGGAGCATTTTTTTTCATCCACATATCGACGGACAAACATAGGTGGTAAACAGAACAATGGTACTTTTACTTCGAGTCTACTGCAACAAGCATACTAAGTTATGGGATGAACATATACCCTATGCAGAACATGCTTATAATTGAGCTTTACATTCTTTTATCACACTATGTTGCCTTGGGCATTTAGTTTGATTAATATTGTTTAAAGAAAAAACTTAGATTTAAATTTTTGAGTCTCATCCTCCTAAATTTTGATGTTAAGTTCACCTTAGAAGATTAAGAGTTTTGAATCATAGTCCTTGTTGGTCCTCAGTTTGGTTTGTGGTTCTAGAACCTCTTAGGCTCATGACTCTTTTGGTTCCCTTCATGACTTATCCTTAAATAGATCCCTCCCATTGCAAAGCTGATATAACACACCTTCATCTTCACTCATGACCCAGTGAGCATGACTCATTGTACCCTCTTACCTGTCTAATTATTTTTTGATTTGGAAGCGTTGCTTACTCATCAGGCAGTTCCATACCACCTATCACGTTTATTATCCATAAACTCCAAGTCATGATTTCCATGATTGAGATCGTGTCCCTTTTTTTCAGTGCCAGAAGTCAGTTAGGAGCCTTCAAATCTCTTGCATTTATGATCCTTGGTAACGATTTTTAAATTTTGAAAAAGTTCAACAGTGTTGTGCTGCGTAAATTTTCCAATTTCGATTAGGCGATTGTGTGTCAACTAAATCCGATGCTGTGAGAGATTTCAGGGCCGAAGTTTCCTCAATTGCATCCTAATAATGCAATGAGGATCTCAACAGGTGTTGACTTTACAAGTATCCTGTCCAGCCTCCTTTGCATATTTATTTTCACAGGAAATTTGTGCTCGGGTTTTCAGTTTGTTGAGCTTGTAGGGTAGTAGAGGAGACATATTTACATTCCTATAAATGTCCTTGCCTATGTACATGGTCTAATTACTGTTGATTACTTTATCCTTTGAACTCGCAGGTCTGTAATAGCCTATCCTCTGTGTATGCGTTGCGCTACCCAGAGGAGCTGCTCAAACCCTCTCTGTTTTTCATGCTCGCCTTTCATCCTATACAAAGAGCCATTTCATATTACCCCTTCACAGTCTAATGCTTTAAAAATCCTGTACATGCTAAAATTGTATTCTCCATAGTCAAGCTCGACTTTCTAAGCACTATCAGTTTTAAAGGGCCATCCTTGTGCATTTGATACCTGAATTGAAACTTTTTGGTCATCAACATCCCTTAAGCCTCTTAAGGAACTTCATTTTGAGTCATGGAGACCCCTCAGTCGAAGAAATCTCACAAAGGTGGCAAGATAGTTAGGACAAAACCTGTGGACATGCGCCTTTTTGAGACAGAGCCCATGGAAAGGGAGATGTTTCAAAGAGAAGGATTCCTCTCTTTCTGCCAGAACATGCAGAGAGGCCATCCAGAAGTAGCAAAACAATTCGCATTAAATTTTGATGGCAAGAAAACCAGAGTTTGGGATTTGAAATTTGAGGTAACGGAAACCTCCATCTCAGTTGCAACAAGAATTCCCATTTTAGGTGAAAATTGGTTCAAGGCCATGGTTTTTTGTTCGCCCTTTGTTAAAGATCTCTTCAAACCTAAATATCAAATCAATGATTTTTCTCAGAGTATGTCGAGGAATCAGTTGATCGATCAGTTTGATAGAATGTTGAAAATCATACAGAGACATTTTACTTGTGAAGGGAGATTTAAAACCTTGCACCATTTCCACGTAAGGCTGTTGTTACATTTTACTGGTAAAGTTAAGATGAATGTTCCTTGTTACCTGTTGAGAAGTATAGGTAAAATGTCAGATAGGGTGCAAGCCAAATATAAGGATGTAGATTCTAGCCTTTTTCACTCTGGATTGATTAGAATGTTAGTCTCTGAAGAGTTGGGAAAGAAAGATATCTCATGGGAGCATTTTATGGTTACTTCAAACTTCAAGCTGGACCCAACACCTACTCCCCAATCACAGATCGCAGGTCCTTCATCACTCACCAGTACTAAAGCAGGAAACCCCTGTACAAAAGGGAAAGGAGAAAGGTTCTAAAATACCCTTGCAAATGAAATATGAAACCTTTGAGAAAAACATTGAGAAGCCTATGGTAAGAAAGGATGAAACCCCTATGCAGAGAAGGAAGAATAAAGGTAGAGTCAACAAGGAACCTGATGAGACAGAAAAGACACTTCCCATGCAGGAGGAAAAGGGGTTTGAGGAGAAGCCCATTGATTCTGAGCATGCCACTGTCCCTCCTGACAACCAGACCTACAAAAGACTTATCAAGTAGCTTAGGGATGCAAGGAGAGAAATATCTCGTCTCAAAGAAAAAGACAAGGTCCACTTGGCTTAGATGAATGAGATCATGATTGGATACAACCATACCTTGGACTTGGCAAGGTTCACATAGAGAAAGGCTCTACCTCTTCGTAAACAACTGAAGAATCTTTACAAACTGAACAGAGGCTTCCAGTCTCAGAATAGGAAGATAAAGGCAGAGCTGAGACACTTGCAAGATGAGGCAACTCAAAGAAATTTACAGATGTTGGTAGAAGGTGCCATTGAAAATGATAAACCAACAGCCAAGGAAAGCTCAGCTACACCGAAGAAGCCTGCCTGTGCTAGGAAGAAGAAATCTATTGAGCCAATTGAAGAGACTCTTTCTACTAGAAAGAGTGTGAGGCTAAGTGTTAAGATGAAAAAATATTTGGTAAGGGGTAAGCTCCATTTTTGGGAATTGTTCCTTTTTGGGAGGGTTAACTAATATGTAGATACTATGTTTACCATCTATACAGGATCCTAGGCATTTAGCTATATGGAATTTGAGTTTTTGCTAAAGTGCTAGCTTCACTTAGTAGAAAATGGCATTATCTATGGTATAGTTAAGGCATCTGTCATAATTGGAAGGACATAAGATGCTCTACACATGTCCTATATTCAAAGACGATGTGTTTTGGAAATGATACCCAAAGTTGTATGCAAACGAAGCATAAGTAGCACTACGTACAGGCACTGCGTAATATCTTACAGAGAACAGAAGTTGCACATAGTGGTGCTACGTAAAGCGCTGCGTAATATTACAAAGAGGGCAGAATTGGTATATGGGTGAAACACAATGGCGCTACCTATAGGCGCTGCATAATATTTGACAGGGAGTCAATTTACACACATACACAACACATAGGCACTACCTTCTCTCCTTGTTACATTTTAGGGTGCGCTACCCAGAGTTTCTACACAAGGAAGTTTACCAGCAAACACCAGGGATCTAGGAATACTAGGCCAACAACTTTGGACAAGTTAATGATGGATAAAGCAACAAAAGTAGTAGTTTCCATTTTGAGGACAACTACAGGCTCCAAAGGGACACATGGAAAAACATGAGCTGAGCAGCAAAAGAGGATCAAAGTAGTTAGAAGGATGATTAGATTAGTCACCAACATTTTCCTGTTTTATAGAATAGGCAATTATCTGAGTTGCTAGAACAAATAAATGTCTAGATATTTTCAAGGGAAAGAGGCCAGCTCGTACCTCCAGCTGTTGCCTCCGTTTCTTGTTATAAATAGATAGATCTATTTCTTTAGTGGGTTCGAATGGTTGAGCAAGGCTCCCTAAACTGTAATATTATTTTGAAGTGATTGTGATCTAGTTGTGTATTGAACTTAAGACTTTTTGACTAATAGAAATCAACTTCTATTTCAGCCTATATGCTTCTAACGCTAAATGTTCATGTTGTGGATGCTTCACATGGATAAATGTGGTAATGTTATGGTGGATGTTTGATCATTGTATTATCATGGTGTTTATTTAGCTTCTTATTTCCTAATTTCAAGAATATATTGTCTTAAGAAACTTTCTTCCTTAGGGTCTTGTAGACCTGATGTTTGCAGTAGCCACTACACCTCTCTCATTCAAGTCTTCTCTCTATCCCATTTACTCTCAAACCACTGGTTGAAGTTAGTCAAAACCTTATTTGCTGGTACATGTTAGCCCTGTTTTTGAGTTAGGATATTATCATTTCGAGTATTTTCCATCTGACCCTTTAAAAGAAACACTCATACATTCACATATAACTTGATGGGTACTGGGCTTACCTTATATGCAATCAGAAGGTGACTCCTAGTGCTAAAATTTTTGGCGCCGTTGTCGGGGATCGATTTGTAGACTTTTCTCTGGGATAGAATGACAGTACTTACTAGCTCTCAAGGTCCATTGGGATTTAGTATTTTGAAGATTGCATCTTGCACCTGGCGACTCCATTGATTCATCTCTGGCACCTAAAGGCAGACATAAAATATCAAATCCACAGTTACCTTTGGTTCCACCTGAGGCCGACCTAGAGAAGATAATCAAGAAGGGAAAAGCTTCCGATTTTTTTTTTTTTTTCTGCTACCACAAGTGCTTCTAGTCAATTACCTGATTCCACTCTTGATACTCCAGCTATTTTATCAAGTAAGCTTCCTTTATCTTCTGCTGAAGTATCTAAAAATCTTGATTTTGGAGATTTTCCTGTTGAAAATTTTTCCTCTAAAATTGGATGGAAAGAAGAAAATATTGATATATTCTCCTCCCCTGATATTGAGAAGTGTTTTAGTCTTTATAGTTTTGAATATTTCCCTAAATTAGGTTTTTCTACACCATTCTCTGTTAAAACTTTTGTTGCCAAAGAAGTAGGAACTTCATCTCCCTCTCAGATTTTACCATCCTCTTCCAAGACTCCACCTGCTGTTGTGAAAACTGAAAATTCCTCTTTATCCTTTTCTCCTTCTCCTGCTTGTTCACCTAGAATCCAAAATCAAATGGCAGTTGTTAACCCCCTCTGCAAGTAGAATGGATGCCATAGTGGCTGCAAGATATGCTCCTCTAGTCTTGCCTCAGCCAATGAATGCTCTTCCCCTTGGAGATTATTTGAAATACATGCCCAATTTTACTAGAGAAGAAGATATAACAGCTGAGGAACATCTTGTTGCTTTCTATAGCTATGCAGATAACCAAAATATTGAAAATGAATATGTTTGGATGAGGGTTTTCGTCCAAAGCATTTTTGGTGAAGCTAGGAAGTGGTTTAGGGATCTGGCCCCTGGATCTATCACGGGTATTGAGGCATTGGATGAAGCCTTCTTGAGGCAGTGGGGTGAAAAAATTGATTTTCTATACTATATCATTGCATTTGGATGTTTGAAAAGGAAAGAAGGAGAGTCTGTCTCTGACTTTTCTAAAAGATTTAACAAAATGTACAAGAAGATCCCTGATGAGATCAAACCCATCGAAACCATGGAAAAAATCACTTATGCCAGTTCTTTTGACTCCGAGTTCTACCTTCTATTGAGAAAGAGAAGGTCGCCTTCCTTAGTTCAGATGCAAGATGTTGCCTTAGAGGTAGAATCCAACATAATTTCTTCAGATAAGCTCAAGGGAAAATATGACATAGATAGGAGGAAAAATAGAGTTGAAGCTTCCACTTCGGACTCTCCTGTTGTTCATTCACAGGTAGATGAGTTGACCAAATTGGTAAAATACCTTTCTACTGAGATCGAGAATTTAAAATCAGAAGGGAGACAACCATATAGAAATGTTCAGAACACTGAAAACATAGGTAATTTTAGAAGACCCAACAATGCTCCCCAAATCCTTCCCAGAGAGCCCAGAAATAGAGAGAGAGATGATCAGAGGATTCAAGATCCTTTTCAAAATAATCTGGTTGCTAATGAAGAAGAAGAAGAGGTAGAGGTTGAGCCTAAGATTCATTGCTTAAGTGATACATCCCCATCTCCACACTTGACTCAATCCTCTTATGAGAAATCTATAATGGATATTCAAATTAATGAGTTAAGTAAGGGAGAAAAAGCAAAGGAAAATGCTAGTAGATATAATATGAGATCTAAGAAGAATGAAGAAAAAAACGGTTGCCTCTAATCAGCCTGTTCAAAAAGAATACTTTACCGAGGTTGTGACGGTGAGCAGCAAGGAAAAAGAGTCTCAAAACCCACAGGTTTTGATAAAAAATCCATCTCCTAAAAACAAAGAGACCTTGAAGCCTTCCCCTTCCTTCAGTTTTGAGAATGAAATCCAGAAAATTAAGATTTCTGTACCATTTTTGGAATTGATAAAAAATGAAAAATTTAAAAAGTATCTAACCAAAATGTTATAGCCCGTTGCCTCTCCTAATGCCACTGATTCAATAAATCTGCAAGATGAAAAAACAGATGTGATTTTAGGCCCTTTGATAGAAGATAGAGATGACTCATCCCCTCCCTTCTACACTTGTCTCAATATTCATGACAAAGTGTTGCATAACTGTCTTTTGGATTCAAGGGCCTCCCATAATCTTATGCCAAAGTCTGTTATGGATGAACTTGGATTGGAAATTACCAAAAATTATCATGACCTATATTCTTTTTATTCTAGGAAAGTAAAATGCTTGGGGGTCATTAAGGATATGGTTGTGACTCTATTTCAGTTGCCCATGAAAAGTATACTTATGGATGTTGTGGTGGTTGATGTTCCTCCCAAGTTTGGCATGCTCTTGTCAAGGTCTTGTATTGAAAGACTTGGAGGGACCTTGCATATGGATCTCTCGTATGCAACTATCCCTATGTTTGGAGGGGAACATAGAAGAATTTACATGGAAGCCCAGCTGGATTACATTATTAGTGATGAAGATAACCCCGCCAATCATCTTGTTTTCGCTCTTGATACTGATTTGGGGTCTAGCATTTTGCATTTCACTGATGCACCTGAGACTCCTCTTGAAATCAGAAAGCAAACTGTTACCTTATGTGAAGAGCCTTCTCTATCCACTTCCGTATGGAAGATGTTCTTTGATGGAGCATCTTCTAAGGAAGGTGCTAGTGTGGGAGTGTTCTTTGTCTCACCAACTCATGAGACTACATCTTTGTCATATAAACTAGAATTCGAAACTACCAATAATGTGGCAGAGTATGAAGCTTTTGTCTTGGGCTTGAGGGCTGCAAAGGATATGGGAATTAAAAAGATGTCAGTATTTGGAGATGTTGAATTGATAGTTCATCAGACCAAAAATATTTTTCAAACTAAACACCCTAGGCTTAGATATTATATAAATGAAGTTTGGGACCTAGTTGAAATTTATTTCTCTGAGTTTGACATCTCTTTTATTCCACGAGAAGATAATTATGTGGTTGATTCTTGGGCTGTATCAGCAAGCAACTTCAGGATACCTACACCCCTTAAACTCAAGTATGATGTAGAAGTCAAGTAGAGGCCTTCTATACCGAACAATGTCAAATATTGGAAAGTGTTTGAGGATGATTTAGAGCTTAAAAAATTCCTTGAGTCTGTTGATGAATTTGTTTCATTACACATTGATCAGGATCATGATTCTGAAATTACCCCACATGCTGATGTTTTCCTTGATAAAATTGCTAATCATCACATTGTGCAGCTACCTAGCAATCACATTCTAAGAGGACTAGTTCCTTTGGAAAAACTATTTGATGAAAATGATGTGGCAGTAAAGGGGAAGGTGTCTACTGATGATGTTGATATAACTGAGTGAAATTTGGGATCAGAAAAGGATCCAAAATATGTCAAGCTGTCAAGCAACTTATCAGGAGATCAGAGGGTTGAATATGTCAAATTGTTTAAGGAGTTTGTTGATGTATTCACATGGACTTATGAATATCTCAGAACTTATGACACTAACATTATAGAGCACAAGATTCCATTAAAAGAAGAGACCAAGACCTTCAGGAAAAAATTGAGGCAAATCAATCCTATGTTACTGCCTGTCATGGAGAATGAGGTAAAAAATATTTTAGATGAAAAAATTATTATTCCTTTGAGATATTCCGAATGGGTGGCTAACTTGGTCCCCGTGAGGAAAAAGAATGGAGAAATCAGACTTTGTGTCGATTTCCGAAATTTGAACAGAAGCTCTAAAAAGGATAATTACCCTTTGCCCAAGATGGAGCATATATTACAGAGGGTGACAGGTGCAGCCCGGATGTCTATAGTCGATGGATTTTCTGGCTACAACCAGATTTCTATTTTGCCAGAGGATAGAGAGAAGACAACTTTTATCACTCCTTGGGGTACATTCATGTATGCCAAGATGCCCTTTGGTTTGATGAATGCGTGGGTGACCTTTCAGCGAGCTATGGACATAGCATTTATGGGAGAAAAAGACAATTTTTATGTTTCTACTTAGATGACATAACCATGTTATCTCAATCTAATGAAGAGCACTGTGATCATATAAGAAAGGTTTTCTTAAAATGCAGAAAATTTGGCCTCTCTTTGAATCCAAAAAATTCATTGTTCATCATGAAAGAAGGAAAATTATTGGGGCATATTGTGTCAACTAAAGGAGTGAGGATTCATTCCAGCAGGGTTAAAGTCATACTAACCTTAGCACTGCCTAGATCTAAAAAAGAAGTTCAATATTTTCTGGGAAAGGTTAATTTCTTAAGAAGGTTTGTGTCAATTTTTGCTGAGTTGCTTAAGTATATCACAATCATGTTGAGGAAAGATAATGAAATCAAATGGACTACTAAGGCACACAGTTCTTTTGATAAAATAAAGAGAGCTTTGACAGAAGCCCCAGTATAAGTCAGCCCAGATTACTCCAAGGACTTTCTTATTTTTTCCTTTGCCTCTTTTGATACAGTAGCAATAGTTTTGTTGCAGAAGAACTCAGGAGGCTTAGAGCAACCCATTGCCTTTTTTAGTCGGGCTTTGAGAGATGAAAAATTAAAATATGACATTATGGATAAGCAATCCTATGCACTAGTTAAAGCTCTTAAGTCATTCAGAGTTTATGTGCTTCATTCAAGAGTTATTTCATATGTTTCATCAGCTGCTATGAAATAAATTCTTATTCAGCCTGATATTGACGGAAAACGCAACAAATGGATTGCTAAAATCCTTGAATTTGATTTAGAAATCAGGCCTACCAAATTGTTCAAAGGCCAGGGTTTAGCCAAGATGTTGGATGAATCAAATTGTTCAGCGTTGGGAGTAAATTTCATTGGTTCATGTTCAGAAAAGAAGAAAATTGAATTAAACAACAAAGGTACTCAAGTCAACCCTGCATTGGCAGATTGCATTTGGTACAAGGACATTATATTTTTCTTGTAGAATTTACAACCTCCAAGTGGTATGGAAAAGAACAAGGTGAGAGCATTAAAACTCAAATCAATAAAGTATTGCCTGGTTAATCAAATTTTTTATTGGAAGGATCCATTGGGAGTGTTGTTGAGATGCCTAGACCCACAAGAAGCCCAAAGGATTATGTCTGATTTTCATGATAGTTTATGTGGGGGGCATCATTTTTGGAGGACCACTGCCTACAAGATTCTTAGGGCTGGGTATTTTTGGCCTAGTTTGTTTACAGATGTTTGTGCTAAGATCAGAGCATGTGATAAATGTCAGAAATTTTCTGGAAAACAACAGCTTAAGTATTTTCCATTAAAGCCCGTAGCATCTTCAAGGCCTTTTCAACAGTGGGGCCTAGATTTTATTGGGGAAATTCATCCTACTTCAAGTGGCCAACATAGATGGATTTTGACTACCACAGATTACTTCACTAAGTGGATAGAGGCTATCCCTACCAGGAATGCTTCCCAAAAAGTGATCATTGGTTTTCTTGAAGATATTATAGCAAGGTTTGGCTGCCCGGACAGAATTTTCACTGACAATGCTGCATCTTTCAAGGCTGAACCTTTGATTCAGTTCTGTCAACAGTTTGGAATCACATTGATTCACTCTACCTGATCTAAAAATGAAGAAGACTTGTATCCTTGAAAATTATTTGCAAGTAAATTTTATGTGTTTAAAGCAAATGGATCAACTTTGCGACACATGAATTAAAAGGATTACTCATTCAAAATGCACATAAACAATAGCATAAACAATGAACATAAGCACATAAACACAACAAATGATAAAGGAGTTCACCCCTCTCTTGGGCTACATCTCCTGGTCCAGCTTCCAATGGATCATTATTATTAATTGCTCAAAGTGCTCAAAAACATGCTTTACAATGCTAAAAATGACCAAGAGACTGCTCCAATGGCTTCAACGTGTCAAAAAACCCCTAGCTGGCCTTTTTCGGCACCTCGTTTGCCCAAAAAACGAAGAAGTTAGGCCTCCTGGAAGTCCCCTCTTCAAGCTTGTTGTCTCAGCATCTACAAAACGCACCCTTGTTTCATGAACCTAGCACACACACAATTTAAAGCATGAAAACCCAGCACCGGGTGCAACCGCGCCAACGGTGTGAACTGTAGGATGGTTATGGGTGCGCCAGCCCCTAACCGCCTATCTCTCGGGCATATGGGGTCATATGACCTCGCGTTATGGCAAAAAGTGCTAACCGTTACAACTATTTCAAACCCCCCCCCCCCCCGCGCTCCGGTTGTGGTCACATGGCACAATACAAAGGACCACGGGCTATATTTAAAACCCCGTGTGCACGCCATTGGTGGGTAAGGGCATATGCATTAAGAGTGTGACCGGGGGCTGGGGCTAAGCCCCATCCCGGACCCCCGCCGACCGTTACATAGTTTGAATTCAAATACTTTTTATTACATATAACTTATAAGCAATACCGTGTGGGCTAGTGGTAGCCCACACTCTACCAAAGCGTATAGCCATAGGGGAGGTTCAGGGTTGGACCCCCACGGACTCCATAAAATTTTAATAAACAAACCAACAACCAATACCGGGGTGGCACGTGGCAGCCCATGACTGGGCCACGTGGCACCCAATCACTTGTCCAAACGATGCCACGTGTCAGAATACTATTCACCCTCAGATTCCAACCAAACACTGCCACATCATCACATGCCATGTCAGCATATGGTCATACGACCCTGCCACGTCAGCCTGTACGGACTGTACAATCAACGTCCTTTTTTGCATGTTTAGTGATTCGAACAAATCACGATATCTCTCGCTCCCGATGTCCGTTTGAAACAAAATGAGTTGCATTGGGTTTGCAATGACGAGGCCTACGCTCTCGTCCAGTTTGGAGCGATTCCGAGCACTTTGAATTTTTGAGCAAAATTTGATCCCCTGATCACACCTCCCCATTGGGAAGCTTTTGGACCTCCAAAAGACTATTTTCAGTCTATGTGAAGATGAGGGTATAGCTCCCTCACCCTTCCAACCTCAGTCCACTTGGCTTTGCTTGGATTTGTCCCTTTAAGACCCACTCGCAGATACTCCACATTTCCTCGTTTCGAAGTTCGCATTCTCTTGTCAAGGACAGTGTCTTCATGCAGTTATGTAAGATACTCTGGGGAAAAATCATCTATGGAAGGAATCTGAACATGCTCTCCATGATCATCAATCAACGGAGGCTCATACAACTTCAAATTATCAACATTAACGACTGCATACATCTGCATATAAGGAGGCAAATCTAAACGAAAGGCATTGTTACCAATCTTGTCAACAATCTTGAAAGGACCATATCGAATCGGTTTCAACTTTTTACCTTCTCCTTTAAGCCTCTCCTTACTGATGTAAAGCCAAACTTCATCTCCAACTTGGAAACTATGATCAACATGATGCTTGTCATGTCTCATCTTATACTTGGCCTGACTCTTTTCCAACTGCTCTTTCACCACTTGATGTATCGACTGAATTTGTTCAATGAAATTTTCTGCCCTATCAATGTCATATTGACCATCGACAACAATATCTTTCCCAAAGATAAAATCTAAAGGAGATTTGGGCAAATAGCCAAAACATGCTTCAAATGGCGACGTTTGAGTCGAAGAGTGCTTAGCTCGATTGTAAGCATGTTGAATGTAGTGTAAATGCTCATCCCAAAGTTTAGGATGCTTGCTGCAATAATCACAAAGAAGATGCACCACTGTTCGATTTACCACCTCTGTCTGACCATCTATTTGCGGATGAAAAGTTGTGCTCTTTTTAAGTTTGGTTTCCATGAATGCCCATAAACTCGACCAAAAACTTCCAACAAATCGAGAATCCCGATCAGAAATAATGGATTTAGGCAATCCAAAATGCACCCAAACATTTTGAAAGAACAT
>ML776852.1:676796-696337 GCA_009831015.1 Picea engelmannii | reverse complement strand
TGCCAAACTTTTTGGGTCTTCTTTCAGGATGAAGTTTCCAACAATGGTCTTCATCATGGCCATCTTTTGAACAATGTTTACATGTGAACTTTTCTCCCTCTTTCTTAACAACAACATTCTTTCTGCCATTGCCCTTGAACTTCCTCTTTCCTTTGTCTCCATGGCTGAAATTCTTCTTGTTTCCCTCATGAGTTTCGTTCCTTCCTCTTGATTCCAAATCAGTAGCCTGAACACAAACTTCATCTAGATTTGAAGGATTAAACATGAGTATAGTATGTCTCAAATAACTATGTAAAGCTCCAATGTATTTGAGCAAAGTTTCTTGAGAAGACAAATCTACTCCCAAAACCAAAGCTCTTCTCCTAAATTCTTGAGTAAAGCTTTGCACATTCTGTCCTTTAGCTTGTCTAAAATTTTTCCATTCCATAGTAGCCTTTTTCTTATATGCCAATGGATAAAATTGTTTTTTAATTGCAACAATAAAATCATTCCAAGAAATCAAAAATTTACCATGCTTTTTCATGTCCTCCTGAGTCTTGGATTCCCACCAAATGAGTGCTGCACCATCCAATCTTAAAGAAGCAAGCTGAATTTTGGTTTCATCATCTTGAATTTTTTGTATTCTACAATATACCTCAATTTGACGTATCCAATTATCTAACTTCTCAGCATTAACTTCTCCATTGTATATTGGCAATTCAAATTTAATATCAAGTTTTAATGATGGAATTTACGAAGGAGTTTTACCATGTCCCTTTGGAGAATTCAGAAGAGGTCTTGAACTGATAGAAGAAGAATAAGAAGATGGAGGAGAGGGTGGTGGAGAAGCACCATTCCCTCCATTTCCATTTGGAGTTTTTTCACCACCGTCTCCCTTATGCTTTGAAGGGTTGAAGCCTTCACCCTGCAACAATATGTTCCTTTCCATCAAGATCTTCATCATCTCTCTCATCTCCATGATAGACTTTCTGAGATCTTCATCTTCTGCAGGAACATGTTCATGACTTTCTTCATGAGCCATACTTGGTGAATGCCTCCTTGAAACTCGCGGTGATGGTATATGCTTCCTCCTTGAAGGACGAGAACTTGGCTCCACAAGTTGACCTTCTCCTCTTGTGAGCATCAGAAACAAACACTTGCAAATAATCAAGTCTTCAAAAACCTATGCTCTGATACCAACTTGATCTAAAAATGAAGAAGACTTGTATCCTTGAAAATTATTTGCAAGTAAATTTTATGTGTTTAAAGCAAATGGATCAACTTTGCGACACATGAATTAAAAGGATTACTCATTCGAAATGCACATAAACATTAGCATAAACAATGAACATAAGCACATAAACACAGAAAATGATAAAGGAGTTCACCCCTCTCTTGGGCTACATCTCATGGTCCAACTTCCAATGGATCATTATTATTAATTGCTCAAAGTGATAAAAAACATGCTTTAAAATGCTCAAAATGACCAACAGACTGCTCCAATGGCTTCAGAGCATACAAAAACCCCTAGATGGGATTTTTCGGCACCTCGTTTGGCCAAAAAATGAAGAAGTTAGGCCTCCTGGAAGTCCCCTCTTCAAGCTTGTTGTCTCTACATCTACAAAACGCACCCTTGTTTCATGAACCTAGCACACACACAATTTAAAGCGTGAAAACCCAGCACCGGGTGCAACTGCACCAACGGTGCGAACTGTAGGATGGTTATGGGCGCGCCAGCCCCTAACCGCCTAGATCTCGGGCATATGGGGTCATATGACCTCGCGTTATGGCAAAAAGTGCTAACCGTTATAACTGTTTCAACCCCCCCCCCCCCCCCCCCTGCGCGCTCCGGTTGTGGTCACATGGCACAATACAAAGGACCACGGGCTATATTTAAAACCCCCCGCGTGAACTGTTGGTGGGTATGGGCATATGCAATAAGAGTGTGACCGGGGGCTGGGGCTAAGCCCCAGCCCGGACCCCCGCCGACCGTTACATAGTTTGAATTCAAATACTTTTTATTACATATAACTTATAAGAAATACCATGTGGGCTAGTGGTAGCCCACACTCTACCAAAGTGTATAGCCATAGGGGAGGTCTGGGGTTCGACCCCCACAGACTCCATAAAATTTTAATAAACAAACCAACAACCAATACCGGGGTGCCACGTGGCAGCCCATGACTGGGCCACGTGGCACCCAATCACTTGTCCAAACGATGCCATGTGTCAAAATACTATTCACCCTCAGATACCAACCAAACAATGCCACGTCATCACATGCCACGTCAGCGTATGGTCATACGGCCCTGCCACGTCAGCCTGTACGGACTGTACAGTGAGCGTCCTTTTTTGCTTGTTTAGTGATTCGAACAGATCGCGATATATCTCGCTCCCAATGTCTGTTTGAGACGAAATGAGTTGCGTTGGTTTCGCAACAACGAGGCCTATGCTCTCGTCCGATTTGGAGTGATTCTGAGCACTTTGAATTTTTGAGCAAAATTTGATCCCCTGATCACTACCCCTTACTATCCCCAAGGGAATGGGATTGCAGAATCCTCCAACAAAATCCTTCTAAAGATCATTAAAAAGCTGTTGGAGGACAATAATAAGGCATGGGATTCAAAACTCAAGTTTTCTTTGTGGGCTGACAGAGTGAAAATGAAGAGGGCCCTGGGTCTCTCTCCTTTCTAGCTTGTGTATGGAGTTGAGGCCATTTTCCCTTCTCATCTTGCCTTGACCGTGACAATTTTTTTTCAAGATTATCAAGGGGAGCCGGATCATATGATCAAGAGGATTTAGCAGTTGGTTGAAGTGCAACAGACTCGGGAGCAGCTGGTAGATAAAGCATATGATCATCAAATGAGGATCAAGCAGGCATTCAACAAGAAAGTGAAAAAGGAGGATTTTCAATTGGGCGATCTGGTGCACCGAGGAAAGATAAGGGAAAGCACGGTAAATTTGAATCTTTATGGACCGTTCCTTTCAAAATCTCTGAGGTATTCTCTAATACCACCTTCAAGTTGCAGAATATGGAGAATGAAGAGGTGTTTGGTGGCCCTGTAAATGGGCATTTCTTGAAAGAGTACTTTGCTTGAGTCATGAGTGGCTCTTCATGCCATTGTAAATATCATTTTCTTTTTCATTTGTTTTGTTTCAATAACTGACCCCATAGCCCTAGGATAAGGCACTAAATCTACTCATTATTGGCAGCCCGCAGGGGGCATGCCATCCCTTGTGGAGCCAGTGTTATCACATTATGTTGCCTTGGGTCTTTAGTTTGATTAATATTGTTTAAATAAAAACCTTAGATTTAAATTTTTGAGTCTCATCCTCCTAAAGTTTGATGTTAAGTTCACCTTAGAAGATTAAGAGTTTTGAATCATAGTCCTTGTTGGTCCTCAATTTGGTTTGTGGTTATAGAACCTCTTAGGCTCATGACTCTTTTGGTTGCCTTCATGAATTATCCTTAAATCGATCCCTCCCATTGAAAAGATGATATGACACCCCTTCATCTTCACTCATGACCTAGTAAGCATGACTCATTGCACATGCTTACCTATCTAATCATTTTTTGATTTGGAAGCGCTTCCTACTCATCAAGCAGTTCTGTAGTGCATGTCACGTTTATTATCCATCCACTCCAAGTCATGATTGCCACAATTGAGATTGTGTCCCTTGTTTTCAGTGCCATAATTCGGTTAAGAGCCTTCAAAGATCTTGCATTTATGATCCTTGGTAACGGTTTTTAAATTTTGAAAAAGTTCAACAGTGTTGCACTGGGTAAATTTACTAGTTCTGATCAGGCGATCGTGTGTCAACTAAATCCAATGTTGTGAGAGATTTCAGGGCCAAAGTTTCCTCAATTTTATCCTAAGATCGCGTTGAGGATCTCAATAGGTGTCGATTTTACAGGTATCCTGTGCAGCCTCCTTTGCATATTTATTTTCACAGGAAATTTGTGCTCGGGTTTTCGGTTTGTTGAGCTTGCAGGGTAGTAGAGGGGCCATATTTGCATTCCTGTAAATGTCCTCGCCCATGTCCATGGTCTAATTACTGTTTATTACTTTAGCCTTTGAAGTCACAGGTCTGTAATAGCCTATCCTCTGCATATGCATTGCGCTACCCAAAGGCGTTGCTCAAACCCTCTCTGTTTTTCATGCTCCCCTTTCATCCTATACAAAGAGCCATTTCAGATCACCCCTTCACAGTCTAATGCTCTAAAAAGACTGTACATGTCTAAAATTCTATTCCCCATAGTCAAGCTCATATTTTTAAGAAATGTCAATTTTAAAGGGCCATCCTTATGCATTTGATACCTGAATTGAAACTTTCTGGTCATCAGCATCCCTTAAGCCTCTTAAGGAGCCTCATTTTGAGTCATGGAGACCCATCAGTCGAAGAAAGCACACAAAGGTGGCAAGATAGTTAGGAAAGAACCTGTGGACATGCGCCTTTTTGACACAGAGCCCATGGCAAGGGAGTTGTCTCAAAGAGTAGGATGCCTCTCTTTCTGCCAGAACATGCAAAGAGGCCATCCAGAATTAGAAAAACAATTCACATTAAATTTTGATGGCAAGAAAACCATAGTTGGGGATTTGGAATTTGAGGTAATCGAAACCTCCATCTCAGCTGCAACAGGAATTCCCATTTTAGGTGAAAATTGGTTCAAGGCCATGGTTTTGTGTTCACCCTTTGTTAAAGATCTCTTCAAACCTGAATATCGAATCAATGAGATATCTCAGAGTATGCTGAGGAATCAGTTGATTGATCAGTTTGATAGAATGTTGAAAATCATACATAAATATTTCACTTGTGAAGGGAGATTTAACACCTTGTACCATTACCACGTAAGGCCGTTATTACAATTTACTGGTAAAGTTAAGATGAATGTTCCTTATTACCTGTTGAGAAGTATAGGTAAAATTTCAGATAGGGTGCAAGCCAAATCTAAGTATGTAGATTCTAGCCTTTTTCACTCTGGATTGATCAAAATGTTATTCTCTGAAGAGTTGGGAAAGAAAGAGATCTCATGGGAGCATTTTATGGTTACTTCTCACTTCAATTTGGAACCAACACATACTCCCCAATCATAGATCGTAGGTCCTTCATCACTCACCAGTACTAAATCAGGAAACCCATGTACAAAAGGGAGAGGAGAAAGGTTCTAAAATACCCTTGCAAACGAAAGATGAAACCTTTGAGAAAATCATTGAGAAGCCTATGGTAAGAAAGGATGAAACCCCTATGCAGAGAAGGAAGAATAAAGGTAGAGTCAACAAGGAACCTGATGAGACAGACAAGACACTTCCCATGTAGGAGGAAGAGGGGTCTGAGCAGAAGCCCATTGAGACTGAGCATGCCACTGTCCCTCCTGACAGATAGACCTACAAAAGACTTATCAAACAACTTAGGGATGTAAGGAGAGAAATAGATCATCTCAAAGCAGAAGACAAGGTCCACTTGGCTCAGATGAATGAGCTCATGATTGGATACAACCATACCCTAGACTTGGCAAGGTTCACAGCGAGAAATGCTCTGCCTCTTCGTAAATAGTTGAAGAATATTTACAGATTGAATAGAGGCTTTCAGTCTCATAATAGGAAGATAAAGGCAGAGCTGAGACACTTGCAAGATGAGGCAACTCAAATAAATTTACAGGTGTTGGTAGAAGATGCCATTGAAAATGATAAACCAACAGCTAAGGAAATCTCATCTACACCGAAGAAGCCTACTAGCGCTAGGAAGAAGAAATCTGCTGAGCCAATTGAAGAGACTCTTTCTACTAGAAAGAGTGTGAGGCTAAGTGTTAAGATGAAAACATAGTTGGTAAGGGGTAAGCTCCATTTTTGGGAACTGTTCCTTTTTGGGAGGGTTAACTGATATGCCGATACTATGTTTACCATCTATTCAGGCTCCTAGGCGTTTAGCTATATGGATTTTGAGTTTTTGCTAAAGTGATAGCTTCACTCAGTAGTAAATGGCATTATCTATGGTATAGTCAAGGCATCTGTCATAATTGGAAGGATGCAAGTTTCTCTACACATGTCCTAGATTCAAAGACACTGCGTTTTGGCAATGCTACCCAAAGTTGTATGCAAACGCAACATAAGTAGCGCTATGTACAGGCGTTGCATACTATCTTACAGAGAACAGAATTTGCACACAGTGGTGCTATGTAAAGCGCTACGTAATATTACACAGAGGGTAGAATTGGTATATGGGTGCAACACAATGGCGCTACCTATAGGTGCTGCGTAATATTTGACAAGGAGCTAGTTTACACACATACACAGCATAGAGGTGCTACCTACATGTGCTACCTTCTCTCCTTGTTGCATTTTAGGGTGCGCTACCCAGAGTTGCTACACAAGGAAGTTTACCAACAAACACTAGGGATCTAGGAAGACTAGGCCAACATCTTTGGACAAGTTAATGATGGATAAAGTGACAGAAGTAGCAGTTGGCATTCTGAGGACAACTACAGGCTCCATAGGGACACATGGAAAAACATGAGCTTAGCAGCAAAATAGGATCAAAGTAGTTAGAAGCATGATTAGATTAGTCACCAACATTTTCCTGTTTTATAGCATAGGCAGTTATCTGAGTTGTTAGAACAAAGAAATGTCTAGAGATTTTCAAGGGAAAGAGGCCAGCTCGCACCTCCAGCTGTTGCCTCCGTTTCTTGTTATAAATAGATAGATCTATTTCTTTAGTGGTTTCGGATGGTTGAGCAAGGATCCCTAAACTATAATATTTTTTTGAAGTGATTGTGATCTAGCTGTGTATTGGACTTAAGACTTTTTGACTAATAGAAATCAACTTCTATTTCAGCCTATATGCTTCTAATGCTAAATGTTCATGTTGTGGATGCTTCACATGGATAACTGTGGTAATGTTATGGTGGATGTTTGATCATTGTATTATCATGGTGTTTATTTAGCTTCTTAGTTCCTAATTTCAAGAAGATCTTTTCTTAATAAAATTTCTTCCTTAGGCTCTTGTAGACCTGATGTTTGCAGTAGCCATTACACCTCTCTCATTCAAGTCTTCCCTCTATCCCATTTACTCTCAAACTACTGGTTGAATTTATTCAAAACCTTATTTGCTGGTACATGTTAGCCCTATTTCTGAGTTATGATATTATCATTTTGAGTCTTTTCCATCTGACCCTTTAAAAAAAACACTCATACATTCACATACAACCTGATGGGTACTGGGCTTACCTTCTATGCAATCAGAAGGTGACTCCTAGAGCTAACACATTCGTCCACTCAGAGTTCACCTTTTGAGACATGTTTTGGGTACCTACCAAAGGTTCCTTTGGACTTGATGTATGGGAAAGATGCCAATGTGAATGAAGAACGAACAGAGGACAAAGCCCGCAAGTTCATCCAAAGGATTCAACAGATACACTAGGCAGTCAGGGAACAGTTGGAGAAGAGTCAAGAACAATATAAATCTCGGCATGACAAGCACAGGGTTGATCATCAGTTTCAGGTTGGATACTGGGTATAGCTTCACATCAGCGAGGAACAATTGAAGGGTGAAGGCAAGAAACTCAAGACCATCCGATATGGACCCTTCACTATTTTGGAGAAAAGCAACACTAATGCTTTTCATTTAGATCTTCCACCTTATATGCAGATTTATTCAATTGTGAATGTAGAGAACCTGAAACATTTTGAGCCTCCCATGATCATGGATCAGGATGAGGAAGTTTCAATACCATTAGTTGATGAGTTTTCACCTAAGTACTTGGATGAGTTACAGGAAGATATCATCCTGGACAGAAGGAGGAGGAATTCACGCAGGGGTGATGTTGATTATTTTCGAGTAGGCTTAAAGGGCACACATCCAAGAAATAAAAAGTGGATTGAGAAGGATAAGGCGAGGGAACTCTTCCCTCACTTACCAATTGATTAATGAAATATTTTGGTGGTCCAGAAAGCTCTCAATGGGAAGGCGTGATCCAAAACGGATCCAGAAAAGGATAAGAACAACTCAGAATGTACAGAAGCAACTTAGAACGCTTAGAATGGCTTCAGCATACAACAAAAGGGAAAAATTTTAAAGTTCCCAAAACTCAATTACAATGGCATGATTGTGAAGATCACATCACAATATTTCTAACGGCGTAAACGTCTCATCAAACAGAGTTACAGATCAAAAGTTAAAAGTGGTCAAAGTTCAATCAAACTTGGTCAAAGGTCAAAAAGTCAAAGTGACACGTGGCACTAATGCAAGGGTGACACGTGGCACGTCCATATAGCTAAGTTGGCATGGGATGATGTGGCAAGGATGGCAGACACGTGGTCAAGTTAGGTGATGACACATGTCAGTTTCATGGGAAAATTAGATTGTGACAAGTGATAGTTTTGTGGACAAATTATATGGTGCCACATGGCCTAGTCATGGGCTGCCACGTGGAAACCCTCCAATGTTTGGTGTGTAAAAGTTATATGACTCCCCAAGAGTTGAAATCATGACCTCTCATTAGCCCAAAGGCACCACAAATCCGCGCTACCATTACACCACACTATGGTTCTTATTTTTAAAGTGGTGCGAATATTATTTAAGCTTAAAAAGTGTTTCATATGGGGGAGAAAAGGGCTAGGCCTTCGGCCTAGCCCTTGGTTCCATATTACGTCCCTACAACCACAACATTCCTCCAGTTTAGGGCCTTATCCCAACCATCCACCAAATATAGCATATTCCACTATATTTAGAACATTTCACCATTTAACCGCCTGCCAAAACCACCGCCAGACTTATCGAAGCACGCCAACAATATGCTAAAAGGGGGAGTCAGTCGGATTCGACCCCAGAAACTCCCCAATAGCCTATGCCTTAAATTAGCCTCCATAACCAATGCGCACAACTTCCTCATTATTGCATAACCGCCGGAAAAATTGTATAAGAAGGGGGTCTCGACGAAAGTTCAAGACACAAGAGCACAAGAGGTGAGATCAAGTGCACCCGTACGGATCTGTACAAACTTGGGCACAATTTTCAATATTTTGGCATGCAATTCGAGAATTGGAATGGATTTTGAGATCTGTCCAATCATTTATTGCATGAGCAGTGGCATGCAAACCGAGGCAAGGGTGCCTCAGGGGTCAAAACATGTTCGACTAGGATTGAGGCATGGAGACAACCATGTTTAGGTAAAACGATGCCACAAACGCAGTGGTTGTGTTAGTTTTATGATATGAGCAAATATTTTGTGGCTTAACTCCAGAATGATGTACACTTATGTTTTTGCCCAATTCTTTTGTGGAGTTAATAAAAAGACCTACCCATTTGAGATCAGGACTTGGAGACATAGTCCATGATGGACAAACTCCATTATCAAGTTATTTTTGTTCATATTTCATGATTTGTCTCTTTCCTTTTGAGTTTTTCCTTCTTTATGGTGTACTTTTGTTTATGCTCATTTAACACAATTTTTTAATAAGCCACCTGATGAAAAGATCCTGGATCAATATTAGACCTTGCAACAAGCATGTAATATACATACAATAGTAAAGATAATATATCTTCCATTTTCTATCCTTTTAAAATAAACACAGTGATCAGAATGACATCTACTATAACCTTGTTTTTTCATAAACCTGTCAAACTTCAAATACCATTGTCTTGGAGCTTGCTTTAGGCCATACAAACTCTTGTTCAACCTGCATACCAAATTTTCCTCCCCTTTGACCTCATACCCCTGTGGCTGTTGCATATAAATATCTTCCTCCAAATCCCCATGGAGAAAAGTTGTTTTTACATCTAACTGTTCAATATGTAAATATTCTACTGCCACAAGACTTAAAATAGTCCTAATTGATGTCATCTCAACAACATGAGAAAATATTTCATCAAAATATATACCTTTTTTTGTGCAAACCCCTTTAAAACAAGTCTATCCTTGTACCACTTTTTTCCTCCCTCTTCTTCCTTCAACTTGTAAGCTCGTTTATTTTGCAATGCACTTTTTCCTGTAGGAAACTGAGTCAAGTCCCAAGTCTAGTTATTTACCAAGGAATCCATTTCCTATTTCATGCCTTGATCCAACTTCTTTTTAGTGTCTACCTACATTGTCTCTTCATAAGATTCTGGTTCACTAGAATCAATCAACAATAAATAATACAATGAAGGAGAGTATCATTCAAGGGGTCTACTTAACCTAGTAGATATTCTAACAACACTTGCAGGAGTTTGAGGTACCCGTTGCTCCTGTTGTTGTACATTTTGATTTTTTGGTACCTTTGGAATTTCTTTTTCAGTGATCTCATCAAACACTATGTATTCTGGTTTTTCTTCTTCCTGTTTCCTTCCCTGCAAATGATATATTTATACACGACCTTCTCATTGAATATGACATCTCTACTTCTAATGATTTTTTGATTTTCATAATCCCATAAGCTATAAACAAAATCAGTAACACCATATCCAATAAAGGTACACTTCTTGTATTTTTCTTCAATCTTTGTTCTATTTTCTTTATCAATATGGACAAATGCTTCACAACCGAAAGTATTCAGAAATGAAAAGTTTAACTTTTTACCTATCCATGCCTCCTCTGGAATGCCACCATCCAAAGAGCTTGAAGGTCCTCTATTTATTAAGTAAACAACATTATTTACAACATCTTCCCAAAACTGTAAGGGAAACCCAACATGCAATCTCATACTCCTTGCATGCTCCATGATTTTCCTGTTCATCCTTTCTGACACATCATGTTCTTGTGGTGTTCCTGGAACTATCTTCTCTCTACGAATCCCATGATATGAATAGTAATCATAAAACTCCTTACTGCAATATTCACCTCCATTGTATGATCTGAGACACTTCAACCTTTTTCGTGTCTCATTCTCAACCAAAGCTTTCCATTTCTTAAAAGTATCAAAAACATTAGATTTTTGTCGAATGTAATAAACCCAAGTTTTTCGAGTTGAATCATCAATAAAAGTAACATAATAACGAGAGCCACCAAGAGATGATACTTGAGTTGGTCCCCATACATCTGTATGTACAATTTCTAACATTTTTCTCTTCTTTTCTTTTCCGACTCTGAGAAATCTGACTCTCTTTTGTTTTACATAAACATAGTGCTCACAGAAATCCAAATCAATTTGTTTAATATCTGGAAACAAAATTATTTTGTGAAGTATCTGCATCCCCTTCTCACTCATGTTTCCAAGCCTATGATTCTACAGTGTTGTATCCATTCATGTAGAAGCTAAGAAGATAGACTAATCAGTATTACCAGTACACAAATACAATGTACCTACCTTCTCTCCTTTTGTTATCACCATTGATCCTTTGGTGACCTTCCACACCTTATCTATAAATATAGATATACAACCTTCACTTTCCAACTGCCCAGTTGAAATTAGACTTTTCCTTATATTTGGAACATGTCTTACCTCTTTCAACAACCATTGGTTTCCATTATTTTTCTTTATTTGTACCTTTCCCATTCCAACAATTTTGCATGGTGCATCATCACCCAAATGAACCTGTCCAAAATCACCTTGAAAATAATCTAGAAAATGTTTCCTATGGGGTGTGGCATGAAATGAAGCCCTTGAATCTACTACCCAAGACTCAAAATTATTATGTACAGAAAGAATCAAATCATCTTGTAACACATCACTTGTTATATTTTCTTCCCGATTTTTCTCCTGCTACCCATCTCTTTGTTTTTTTGGAGATCTGCAGTATTTGTTCAGATGTCCTTTCTTCCCACAATTCCAACATTCTATCTTTCCCAGTCTATATTTGGATATTTCCTTCCTAGAATTCCCACAGTTCCTCGAGCCTTTTCCTCTATCCTTTTGTCTTCCCCTGTTCTCCATGTTTAATGCATTACCCGATGTATCACTTGTGCTTTTCCATCACATTTCCTTGCTAAGGATAACACCAACAATATCATAAAACTTTAGAGTGTTTTAACCAAAGAAAAAGTTACTTACAACCCTGACCAAGCCATTCCAAATTTCTGGCAATGAGCACACGATTATAAGAGGCCTGACCTCATCATCAAATTCCACTTTTACAGAAATTAGCTGATTAGTAACTGTATTAAATTCATTAAAATGATCTGAAATAGACCCAGCTTATGCCATATTCATATTAAATAATCGCTTCATTAGCAATACCTTATTGGACACTGAGGGTTTTTCATACAGTTTATCCAATGCATCCATCAAATCCTTCATTGCCTTTTCTTTTGAAATATTGAAAGCTACCGACAATACCAGGATCATCCGTATCATTCCTAGTGCCTTTCTGTCAAGAACCTCCATTTCTTCGTTCTTCATGGTTGTCAGCTTATTTTTTATTCCTCCCAATGGTAGGAATAGATCCTTCTAATATAAATAATCTTCCATCTGCATATTCCATAACTGGTAGTTTTATCCATTAAATTTATCGACCCTAAACTTTCCATCTTCCGCCATTTCCCCCCCTCAAACCAGGAACCCTCTTGATCCAGGTGGATATCGATGGCCACCCACCTTTTTCAAATGGCTCAAAACAATTTTCTGGCAATTTTGGAAATTTACTATTTTTAGCAGTTTTTAACTTCCGGGGCCATTTTGGGGCCCTAAACAATGTTTTTTTGGGAAAAAAAGTTTGCAATATGCAAGTTCTCCTTGATGATACCTTTCCAACAGGCTATCATATGCCTAAAACGGAGATCGTATGCAAAAGTTACGACCCTGGGAAGTTGATGCACTAACTTACCCAAACGGGGCCCACATGACTTTTGACGCTTCATCTCCTAGGGTTAGGTTTTTGGATGTCTAGGACTTTTGGCATTCCTGTTTATTGTAAAAAGGCCTTCAGAACCTCATTGTAATCATCTTCTTGCGAATGCGAGTAGCCGTCACATCTCTTCTCAGAGATAAGCTGCCACCATTCTAGCGAGTCTTTCACTCTGTATTTTTACAGTCTCTGTACATTTCTTTCTTTAATAGAAATCGTGTATTACTGTATATTTGTGTTTATGGTTGCATCTCTGATACATTTATGTTATATTATTGAATATCTACGATATCTCTATGCATTTCTTTATTATATCTCTGATCTCATTTCGTGCCGAAAATAATCCGGATCACCTCTTTTCCTACAAGTTACCTTTCGCTCTAGTACCAGTTGTTAGAAAAATAGGATCGCAGAGCAATAAAATAAAATAAACGTGGAAATAAAACATATAATATACACAATACAATAGAGAAACAAATATACGTGGTTCACCCATTGTGGGCTACGTCCACCAGAGAAATTTCCAGGTCCTTCCTTATTATTATCCAACAAAATTAAGGGATACAACCTACATCAAACCCGTTGTAACTTCCTCTTCTTTCTCTCACAGAATCCTCTCTCAGAATACAATATTCATCATAATACACAACTAAAATAAAATTCCCTCATAAAATAAGGTTTCCTTCTAGGGAAAAAACCCTAAAATAGCTTCTAATGTCATATCTATGACCTTATAATGAACGATCCAGATTGACTACGAAATTACAATATTTTACAAGGAAAATTTTCCCAATATTTCACTTCAGGGGCACTTCCCCTGAGTCCCTTGCCAGGGGGGGCTACAAAAATTGTTGTCACCCCCCCTAGACCCCCCCGGTGACAGTTGTGGGGGGGAAAGGCCCCCCCACACCTCCCCGTTAGGGAGTGGGGTCGAAGAATGGCTGAAACAAACCTTTGAATCAAGAAGATAATCAGGCTCCAAAACCAACACATATTACAAACATGTGTGTACATCACAATGGAAAATGGATTATGTTTGTCACATGTGACATTTGGAAATATTTATCACATTGTGACATTAGTATATTTTCATCACATTTCAACATGAGGATATGTTTGACACATTGTGTGGACATGTATATCCTCATCACATTGCAATGAAAGGGCTATGTTCATCAGATTGTTATGTTACAATATTCATCAGATTGCGATGTTACTATGTTCCTCACATTGTAACAACATGGATATGGTTGTCACATTGTAACACCATGGCTATGTTTGTCACATTGCGATGTTGCACTATTTGTCACATTGCGGTTACTATGTTCATCACATTGTGATATTACTATATTCGTCACATTGCAACATTACTATGTCCTTCACGTTGCAACATCAAATTTTGTTTGTCAAATTCCAACATTGAGTTATGTTCATCACATGACAAGGTTGGTTTGTGTTCCACATATTATGAAAATGTGTGTACATCACATTGTGGAAATGTGTTATGTTCATCACATGTCATATTTGGAATTGTTTGTCACATTGTGACATTAGTATATTTGCATGACATTGCAATGTGAGGATATTTTTGACACATTGCGAGGACATGGATATTCTCATCACATTGCGACAAAAGGTCTATGTTTGTTATGCAGGAGCATTTTATCCTCCAAAACCTAGTACTTTTGACAAGACCTAGGGGGTCTTCATTTATAAAGGGAGTTGGTTCCTAAGTGTTTAAATTGATTGTAATTGTTTAATTATTGGGTTTCCTAAGTTTAATAGGAATTCTAGAAGGAGTGTGAGTGAGGAATGAAGTGAAAATGTTCTCTAATGTACAAAGACATGAGAGAGAGAGATCTTAGAATAATAGACCTTATGGGTTGTTTGAGGATACTAAAGTTAGGGTTTTGTTGGAGGATCTTGTGGATCTAAGAGGATTCTTAGGAGTATTGTTGAGATTTTTTTGGATCAGAAATGATTTCAGTTCAGATATCTTATGTACAAAATGGTAAGCCTTAGGGTAGTTTGGTGTGGGACAAATAGATAGAGAGGATCAGGCCTAGAAGGAAGATTATTGTCTTTTGTAAATTCTTGTGTTATGTGTGTGTACATAATATAAAATAAACTTTGTTTCAAGCTCTTTCAAAATGATTACCTATTCATGGTTATTTGAATTAGATTGATCATTGTTGCAGATTCCAATTTGAATTGTGGAAAATTATGGTCGAGTAGTAATCATGAAATATCTGTTATCGAGGGAATTTGTTTGCAGGTTTATGAATAAAGTCTATTGAGGAATTCGCATCCCTAAATAGAATCGGATATCCCATGGTGATCATTGACCACTGTAAGGGTCAAAGATCCATTGAGTGATTGCAGGTATAAGTGGAACATTACAAAAGTTAAATAGTGTGAACCTGCGGGAACCGTTCGATCCTCTACATAAGATCCAATAGCCATTGGATCACAAGTGAGTAGATCCGACTAGTTAATTCATTACCATTGGATCTAGACTCAAATGAATCTTGGAACAAATAATCCTCATTGGATGGGAAGTCAAAGGGAGCATAGGATCCATTCTGGATCATGTATTAAGTGAAGTATTCATGACTGTCGAATCGTGTGGAGGTAGATCGAGGTCATGGAAGAAGTTACAAGAATCATCAATATCTTAGTATTGATTACGCATCGTTGTATGAATTTGGAAAACCATAGAGCAACCTAATACATTGGTTCAACCTTATATTAAGTCCCAAGCGTGGATTTAAGTTGGAGGAGAGTTTCACGATGAGGAAATTCGATTGCCAACTAAAAGGTTAGATCAACAATCATAATCAAAAGAACACATTAAAAGTGCCCAATGATTAGTGGAAAGGTGATCGTGTGTGGGTGGTATTGGAGAAACCACCTAAAGGACATGTGGTGAACGTTGGAGGCACGATGCGTTTCATGAAACCAATGTTAAAACCACCTTTGATGTTGCATTCTTTTAACAAGGAAATACCACCATTCGTAAGTGGTAAACCATGAAGGTTAACACTAATTGGGTTAGTTGTATGTTTGGATATTTTGGCGCAAAAGGAATAATCCTGAGGTCATATGATCCATATGGATCTCGGTGGCCATCCACCTTTTCCACTGAATCACCATTTTGAGCCTGTGGTTTTGATAAACCATGAAATTCACCCTTTTGGTGGATAATGGAATGTAATGTCATCTTCATTTGTTAATTACAGAAATCATGTAATGGACTTATGTACATGCCTACAAAATAGCGTTAATGCATTGGATCCCATTAGAACTCCGCAGTTGAGCGCACTCGAGCTAGATTAGTACTAGGATGGGTGACCTCCTAGGAAATCCTACTATTTTACATGCCTATGGAATTTTATAAACTTAGTCCAATTTATCCCACATGCATCATGGGAATTGTTCTCCTCTCACTCTCTCATATATAATTAAGGTGAAGGAGGCCCTTTAAGAATGTAATGGAGTATGATGTAAAGCTTATTGTGAATGTCGCATAGCCAACATCTCTTTCTTTTTAGAGATAATCTACCCCATTTTTCCAGTTTGTGTTATACAATGGTTTTTTATCTTATTCAGTAATAGAAGTTGGGTTTCACTGCATTTTTGTGTTCTCTTCTAATTTTTGTGTATTTCATTGTTATATCTCAGTTATATTTCTTCCTTCATGTTGTTCTCAAAATAATCTGTATCAATGGTATCAGAGCAGGCTGCTCCTTATCATTTCTTAGAGCAGGTCCCCAACGAGGTCAGGGTATAGAGAGTTGGGTCTCGAGCTAGTTTCTCTTGAGGAAACCTACTCTCGACAGCCCAAGAAACCTCCCATGGTGGAAGAAAAGAGAGATGACAAAGCATGAGATCCTTTCAAGACGTTGCTCGAGGAAGCCCTCGTGTGATATAGGAATGAGATGATGGACAACTTTACTTAGATCCTCCGAAGACTACTGATGGTGGAAAAGGAGGCATCTTTGACAAGAATCCATTTCGCAAGTGTGACACCCTTCAAGGTACATGTCAATTTTGATATCCCCTTATTTGAAGGCCAGATAGATGTAGATGCTCTAGAAAAATGGTTAAATCTGCTAGAAGGTTATTACTCTGTCCAAAAATATTCCTACAGTGAAAAGATCACCTTTGCATTCCTTAAATCCCTTCCCTATTTCATATCTTGGTGGGAAGGTTACTGGGAGAGGTACACCACAGATGAATATACACTATTTGGGAGAGAACCCACTTGGGCAGCCTTTGTAGATGTCATAAAGGAGGAGTTCTACCCTGTCGGAAACTATCATGACCAATACATGAGATGGACAACTCTACATCAGAAAAGAGATCAGACGGTGCCAGAGTACAACAACATATTTCATACCTTGCGCTCAAATCTAGGTATCAAAGACTCCAAGTGGAACCTAGTTTTGAAGTATCGTAGTGGTCTACACAGGTACATCCAAATATAGATGGATTTTCTGGGCATCTCCTCATTGGGATTTTCTTATCAATATGCAGTCAAAATTGAGCAGAAATTCAATCAACATAGTAAGTCAGAGAAGCATGGAAAAGGAAACTCTAACTCACATAATGAAGGACAAATCAAGTAAGGCCAACCTCAAGAGAGCCAGCTCCAGATGTAGGAAAATAAGGGTAATGGGAAGTCTAAGAAAGGCATCAGAAAGTTGTGTGAGTTCCACAACAACCCTTGGCATAACATTGATGAATGCATCTCAATATAATCATTGGTGGCCAAGCTCAAAGATAAAGATCCAAGCCCTGAATTGGAACCTGATTCAGAAAATGATAAAATGAGACAGATCATTGATGCAGAATCCACTGCTACTATTGCAACTACAACAATCCAACCAGAAGAGGATCCCGAGGAAGGGGAGAGACTCTTCCATTCACAGATGTGGGTGAAGGGGACCCCACTTCATTTTATTATTGATAGATGAAGCCAAAAGAACATAATCTCAACAGAGGTTTTCAAGCAATTGTATTTTCCAACAACACCACACCCGCAACCATACAACATCGGGTGGCTTCACCAGGGTCAAGATCTTTGTGTCATCCAACAATGTCGCATGTCCTACGACATAAAGCCCTTCAAGGATGAGGTATTATGTGATGTTTCCCCACTAAAAGTATGTGATGCTCTATTAGGCAAACCATATATGTGGAGGCGTCATGATATTTATGAGTCTCGACCCCGTAGTGTCATTGTTACTCTGGGGGGTTAACTATATAGGATACCAGAGGTAGTTTCAACTATTGTCCCACCAAAAAAATGCCACAAAGTAATATCTCATACTTCAAAGTTTAGCCTCTACAAAATTTGATCAGAAGGTGAACATAAGGACATTGCAACCACTGCATCCTTAACCCAATACATTTCTATCCAGCATAAGTAGATTGACAAGATTGTAGAAGAGTACCAAGATGTTCTTGTTGCACCTACGAGGGTGCCTCCACATTGCCCAGTCAAGAAAGGTTATAACATAAACCTTCATACTCTTCATGCTGCATATTCACCGATAGATTCCTCACACACTCAGGTATATCATGAAACTATATTGGTTGAACGGATTCAACCCCTCCAACAACAGGTTCATGATAGCCTTCAACAAGCTAAGCATGACAACATCTTCAGCAAGGCAAGAAACACACCAAGCTTCATATTTAGTAGAAGTCTCCACGTCTCCTAAGGGAACTTGACACAATGGGGACCCTTGCTTCCTAAGGGCATAGGTGATTTTAGGGGCGAAATTTCACTCGTGGGCGAAATTAAAGGGTTTTGAATTTTGATGGGGCGAATTTTTTGTGTTGGAGAGGGATGGAGAGATTTATTATCATTCGCCCTCCATTTATTTAAAAAAAAATGTTTAAAGGGTTAGCGCATGGTTTATTTACCACGAAGAGGAAAAAAATTAATTTTTGCCCGCAAAAATTTGGGCCAAAACCTTCCATTCGCCCCTATTTTTAGCTTAAAAGTTGGGCCATAACCTTCCTCGCCCCGATTTTTAGCTATGAAGATTTCTGGAACCATTTTCGCCCTCCTCGTCTGCTATAAATCGGGTTTCCAACAATTATTCACTCCAATTTCATGTTCTGGGTATTTAAATGCGAAGTTGAAAGACAAATCCTCCGCAGAGCTTAAATCTCATTTCATTTTTTATCAACAGTTGGATATATTCTCTCATATAAGTAGGATTCACTGACACTTGCGAAGTTGAAAGACAAATCCTTTGCAAAGCTTAAATCTCATTTCATTCTTTATCAACAGTTGGATATATGCTCTCATGGATGCAGGATTCGCTAACACTGACTTCCAAAAGTGGACTGAAAGCACGCCCCAAAACCCATTTTTCATAGGTAAGACGAGAGAAAATTATGAAACCCTCGATTTGGGGTTTCTCTGTTGGTTCTTTAAATATTTATTTTTTGTCTTTTCGATGGGTTTTTAGAGGAGGTTACGAGTCTAACTATAAAAACAACAATCACTATTCAATGAAATTTCTTATGCTCTGGTGTTCTTTGCTATTACTAATGCTATTGTTTGTTGAGATGATTAAGGGTGGTGTTTGTCAACTGTGTAGAAGCCATTCTCATTATGTCATACCAAAACCGTTGGGCTTCTATAGACTATGGTCATCCAATGCCTCATAAACGGTTGAAGGCATTCTCATTATGTCATACTAAAAATGTTGGGCGCCATTCTCATTAAGTCATACTAAAAACTTGGGCTTCTGTAGACTATGACCATCAAATCCCTTATTCAATAT
>ML776852.1:643829-666564 GCA_009831015.1 Picea engelmannii | reverse complement strand
CTTCCTCGGAAAGGGGTCCTTTTTTAGTACAAATGGATGATTAGAGAGGAAGTCATGCATGGAATACGACCTATCAATGTTATAATACTTTTGGAGTTATTGATGGATAGAATTATGTGCGCTCCCATTTAAGAACATCCTATAATCTATGATGAACTTGTTTGAAGGGTCCTTTCATAATCAATGAATTAGTAATAAATAGTCCACAATGGAAGTGGTAGAGAAAATATTAATATATCCCGAGCTTGACAGAAGTGGTGGTCAGGATCAACACATATGAAATTTTTGGTGAAATATCATCAAAACTGATAGAGGGATATGCAAGAGTATACAGTGAGAACCTTGACAAACATAACCCCTAATGCTTGCAACATTGTCTAAAGGATGGACAAATTATGTTTCTTTTTCCAAATATGTAAAATGAGTATATTACAGTTTAACGAATACATTTTCCTATTATTATATATGGTTTTATACTTTATCAAGAAATTCGCCAAAACATTACAAGGTTTTATAGTTAAGTGAAATATTCGCCAAGATTTTACAAGATTATATAAGTGACTAAAATATTCGCCAAAAAAATATATATACATATTATATAATTGATAAAATAGCCTTCAATTTTTCCTATGTATCATGGAGGTTCGCCCATTTATTATACATATAAATTTAGGGGGGGTTCTTAAAATCACCCCTGCCTAAGGGGGGAGGAATGATCCATATGGATCTTGGTGGCCATCCACTTTTTCCACTGAATCACCATTTTGAGCCTGTGGTTTTGATAAACCACGACATTCACCCTTTTGGTGGAGAATGGAATGTAATGTCATATTCATTTGTTACTTATAGACATCATGTAATGGTCTTATGTACATGCCTACAACATAGATTTAATGCATTGGATCCCATTAGAACTCCGTAGTTAAGCGCACTCAGGATAGAGTAGTACTGGGATGGGTGACCGCCCGGGAAGTCCTAGTATTTTACATGCCTATGGAATTTTATTAACTTAGTCCAATTTATCCCACATGCATCATGGGAATTGTTCTCCTCTCACTCTTTCATAATATATAATTGAGGTGAAGGAGGCCCTTTAAGAATGCAATGGAGTGTGATGTAAATATTCTTGTGAATGAAGCATAGCCAACATCTCTTTCTTTTTAGAGATAAGCTACCTTGTTTTTCCAGTTTGTGTTCTACAATGGTTTTCTATCTTATTCAGTAATAGATGTTGGGTTTCACTGTATTTTTGTGTTCTCTTCTACATTTTTGTGTATTTCATTATTATATCTCGGTTATATTTATGCCTTCATGTCATTCTCAAAATAATTCAGATCATCATAACCCTTGATCGTAATGATGATTGGCACCGATGGAGTTAGCGCTAAAGGTTAAGCGCTTGTTTATGACAGTTGGTTGCATGGAGAAAGGATATTAGTTACCATCCGACAATGTTAACACCAATATATAGTAGTGACCAAGATATAGTGAAATATCAAACTTATTCCTTGGGAGGCTAGAGAAAGTGGAAATTGAATTGGAGGACTCGATCCATAAATGTGATCGATTATAGAACCTGTGAAGGAAATATAAACAATATAAACTAACTTTTTTAACTCTGATTTAGATTTATAGGTCAAAGTTCCTTGGACAACCCCTTTGAGGACTTACAAAGCATCCTAGAAGAAATAGGTTTCCATATTTTGGGTAAGGCCTGGTAGTAGGCTATCAAGTGGAATTAGAGTGAATTAATATTGCTCATTGGGAATGAGATTAAAATTCTCTTTAAGGGTGAAGTGGAGAAAGTTATTTTCTCATCTAAAAGTTGTAGGTATTTTTATAACAACACTAGTGCGCAGAAATGAACAAGCACGTCGACAAAGTAAGATTGACTTCTTGAAGGAAAAGAAAGAACATTGTTGTTCTAATGTTCTTTAAGGGTACAAAGAGAATTTTATACTTTGAGAGGAGATCATAGATGAGGTTGCAATAGGATATTGCAGACAAATGATTGAGTTAAGAAGCATGTATATAGGAGTGCATGAGAAGGTTGCAGAAGCATTATAACAAAGAGTTTCCCATTCAAGTGAGAGATGGGTGGAAGGAAATATCATGTGAATATCTTGAAGGTAGAAATTTATTGGTTTTTATGTTAACCTTGGTTTTGAGAAATTTTGTTGCGGGATGAAGCAAACAAAGATGTTACATCAGCCATGAAAGTTAGGAGAGTAGTGATAGAAGAACCAGTTGTGTTCTTTAATGCATGAGGAATAAAATGTGTGAAATCTTGAAGGAAAATTGTGGAAAAGAACCTTGAAGAATTCCAACTAAGGTTGGATGGGGAGGACAAGTTAAGTTTTTTCATAGAAGAAGTGGAAACTGTAGGATCCAAGAGGAGCAAGGAGTGCTTAGAAGAGGTTCTAAGGGAGAGAGAGAACCAAAAGAATACTAGAAGACTATGCTAAGGTGAAAATTAGTAAGGTATTAGGTAGAAGGATATGGAGAGAGCTTGTTACAAATGATTGAGTACAGTCTACAAGTGGACAAGATAAAATATGGAGACAATGGATACTGATGGTCATTGCAAAGGTTCAGAGAGAAGCCACCTCAGAGGAGAGAAAGATTCCAAAGTAGATTGAATAAGGAAGAATATGAGTAAAGGGGATCCTGACAAAGAAATGACTGAGCTAAAAGTACAACTCAGTCACATAAGACAGTTGCTATAGAGGGAAATTAAAGAGAACCAGAGACAAGGATGGAAAATAAAGAAGGTTAAGTGGCCAGTAGAACAATTATTTGAGGAGAAGATTAGGGAAATCTTGAGAAACCTAAAGCATAGGATGGATTCTTGGGTAGAGAAGGAGAAATTTAGAGGAGCTGAGTTTAGATTGAGGCCATTGACTGAAGGAAAAATTCACTATTGTGAACCAAAGCAGGGAGACATCCTTTAAGAGGATGATGTTGAGTTGATACCTATTGAGAGTCTCATAGATTTCTTAGAGAGTGAGAGACTTGCAGGAAGTCTCATGAAATATTTGGAGAGTTCAGATTAACATGTGGATGTGTTGACAGAGGAAGCAAAGAAGGCTAGTAATCCTTATGTTTTTGTAATTGACAATTTGTGTGTGATTGTAGGATTAGCAAGTGATGAGTCATCTGAATCTATCATGAGGAAGGAAGAAAAATAAATGTACTCGTACATTCTTGAGAAAGGATAGGATCATAATTTTTTTCTAAAGATGGAGGATGAGAAAAAAATTTCTCACAAGGATAGCCAATGGGAAGATCATATAAAATTTGTCAAAGAAAATGTTGATAGAAATTTAGGGGGACTTGTTTTTGCAGAAAGAAAGGAGAAATTGGCTCATGAAGATAGCCAAAAGGAAGCTGAAGAGAGGCATTCAGATGAAATGATTACAAAATGGAATGAAGAGATTAAGTTTCTAGAAATATTGTTGATGGAACTTGAGTCAGGAAGAAGAGAAAGTAAAACCAGGAAGCAAACATGTTTGCAAGTACCTAACAGTGATAGAAAAATGCTTTTAGCATCTAAGGAGGTAGAGAAAAATTTTAATTTTCAATTTAAATTGAAGGACACAGACATAGAAGAGAATGATGAACATCAAAAGGTGATTAGAAAAAGATATTATGAGCTATTCATTAAAGAAGAAAGGAGGCCTCAAATTCAACATTCTCAGTTGATGAATTTTGAGGAAGAGATGAAATTTTTGGAGGAATGGTTGACTAAAGATACAGGGAATGAAGACTGCAAGAAAAGGGTAGACTCAACTCAAATTGATTTTGAGGAGAAAATGAAAGTGTCAATTAGAAAGAGCATAGATGAAGAGGAGAGTAAGAATCCTGAATAGGGAAAGGAGATGCAGTAGAAAGAGAAGATAAACAACAACAGAACATCTCAGCAAGGGAGCAACAACAAAATGCAGAGTATGTACTATCACAAGGACAAGCTGGACATTGAGATTGAAGCGATGAGGGAAATTTTGATGAAAGTACCTCAGAAGAGGAAGATGAAAGTTTAAAGGAAGCAAGGAAGCAACATGAAAAAAGTGACAAAAGAAGATTGTAACAACAATGCCAATGGGGCATTGCAGCATAAGATATGGAAGTTAGGAGAGTTTCAGTCAGCAACAAAAAGGTGGCGTAACATCAATGAAGCAAGTGGAGAGATTTAACACGAGGTTTGGGATCCAGGAGGACACTATGAAAGAAACTCGTGATCAGGAGATCATGAATCTTTTTTTCCTTGGGAGTTTAATGTAGGATCATTTTAACCTCCAAAACCTAGTACTTTTGACAAGACCTAGGGGTTATTCATTTACCAAGGGAGATGGTTCCTAAGCATTTAAATTGATTGTAATTGTTTAATTATTGAGTTTCCTAAGTTTAATAGGAATTCTAGAAGGAGTGTGAGTGAGTAATGAAGAGAAAAGTTTCTCGAATGTACCAGGACATGAGAGAGAGATCTTAGGATAATAGATCTCATGAGTTGTTTGAGGATCCTAGATTTAGGGTTTTGTTAGAGGATCTTGTGGATTTTAGAGGATCCTTAGGAGTATTGTTGGGATTTTTCTAGATCTGAACTGATTTTAGTTCAGATATATTATGTGCAAAATGGTAAGCCTCAGGGTAGTTTGATGTGGGCCAAATAGATATAGGGGATCATGCCTAGAAGGAATATTATTGTCTTTTGTAAATTCTTGTATTATGTGTGTGTACATAATACAGAAGAAGATCTGTTTCGAGCTCTTTCAAAAGGATTCCATGTTCATGGTTATGTGAATTAGATTGATTATTGTTGCAGATTCCAATTTGAATTATGGAAAACTATGGTTGATTAGTAATCATGAAATATTTGTTATTGAGGGAATTTGTTTGCAGGTTTATGAAGAAAGTCTGTTGAGGAATGCTCATCCCTGAATAGAATCAGATCTACCACAATGATCATTGACCAATGTAAGGGTCAAAGATCCATTGAGCGATTGCAAGTATAAGTGGAGCATTACAAAATTTAAATAGTGTGAACCTACGGGGACCGTTTGATCCTCTACATAAGATACAATATCCATCGGATTGCAAGTGATTAGATCTACCTAGTTAAGTCATTACCATTGGTTTGAGACTCAAAATAATCCTGGAACATATAATATTTGTTAGATGGGAAGTCAAAGGCAGGACATGATCCATTCTGGATCATGGATCAAGTGAAGTATTCATGATCGTCGGATCATGTGGAGGTAGATTGAGATCGTGGAAGAAGTCACAAGAATCCTCAATCTCTTGGTATCGATTTTGTATTGTTGGATGTATTTGGAAAACTATAGAGTAACCTCAACCATCAGGTCAACCTCAGGTTAAGTCCCAGCAGTGGATTTAAGTTGGAGGAGAGTTGTGCGATGAGGAAATCCAACCATCAATTAAAAGTTTAGATCAACAATCGTCATCAAAATCACACATTAAACGTTCCTGAGAATTAGTGGAAATATGATCGTGCATGGTGGTATTGGATAAACCACCAAAAGGACATGTGGTGAACGTTGGAGGCACAATTCGTTTCATGAAACCAATGTTAAAACCACCTTCGACGTTGTGTGTTGTTGAAAAGTAAATACCACCATTCATAAGTGGTAAGCCACTAGGGTTAACACCAATTAGGTTAGTTGCGTGTTTGGATATTTTGGCGCAAAAGGCATAGGCCCAAGGTCATAACCCTCGATCGTATGGATGATTGGAACAGAGGGAGTTAGAACTAAAGTTTAACAACATGGAAACAATAGTGATCGAGAGCTAGTTAAAAGATCAAACTTATTCCTTGGGAGGCTAGAGAAAATGGAAATCAAATTGGAGGACTCGATCCATAAACGTGATCGAGTATAGAACCTATGGAGGAAATCTAAACAATATAAACTAAGTGTGCTAACATTGATTTATATTTACAGGTCAGGGGTCCTTGGACAACCCCTTTTAGAACTTACATAGCATCCTAGAAGAAATAGGTCACCATACTGTGGGTAAGTCCTGGTAGTAGGCTATTAGTTTGTCAAATTGTGACGTTACATTGTTCGTCGGTTTGTGATGTAACTATGTTCATCACATCTTCATGGCTATCTTCATCACATTGCGACGTTGCAATGTTTGCCAGACTGCGATGTTACTATGTTCATCACATTGTGACATTACTATATTCATCACATTGCAACATTCCTATGTTCATCATGTTGCAACACTCGATTTTGTTCGTCAAATTGCAACGTTGAGTTATGTTCGTCATATGACAATGTTGGTTTGTGTTCGACACATTACGAAAAGGAAGTTTTGGCCAAGTTTAAAAAAATAAAAAATTAATGAAGTGTTAGAATAATATTTATTCTAAGGACATTGATAGCAAATCATATTGAACTTTACAACTATGGTTCTTACTTATTCTAAAGAAATTTATAGAAAATCATCTTGAACTTTGTAGATAATGAATTACACTTGTTTTAAAGACATTAATAATAAATCTACTTGATATCTTTTAATAATTTATAATAATAAGAATAATAATAATATAATATTATGTTTTGCTGATATTATTCCATTATTCATGTGATTTATTCCTATTATTCCATTAGACCTTTGATTTATTCTTATTATTCCCTTAATAAATATTTTAAAAAATTTAAATATAAAAAAATTGTAATTATTTTAAATTGAATTGAATTTATCTTTTTATTATTGTTATTTTATTCCAATTATTATTTAAATTATTTTTTTATTGCAATTATTATTTGAATTGAGTTTGCCATTACTATTTAAATTTAAATTGAATCTAAATTATTTTTTATTATTTTCATATTATTATAAAATAAATTCTAATAAAAATAATTCTAACCCTAATTATTATAATAAATTTAACTATTTAAATTGAATCTAAATTATTTTTTATTATTTTCATATTATTATAAAATAAATCTTAATAAAAATAATTCTAATCCTAATTATTATAATGAATTTGGAAGTACACAAATTCTAATTATTAAAAAAATATATTATAATATATTAATGTAATTAACTTTATGTAGGCTTCATTAAATTTGTTATAATACATTAATTATAATTATATATAATATATTGATTAAAAACCTGATTATTTTAATAATTGTTAACCTTAATTATTATAATGAATTTATAATTAAGGTTAGGTTATAATAATTTAACTAAACAACTCTCCTAAATTCCAAGTCACGCTTCATTACTTCAATTTACTTAATGTATATTATGTGACTCTCGGTCTTGGTTACTGTGATACCCTTTAATACATTATTCAACCAGCATGCTTCAAACTTGTGATTTTTTATATATTATAATTCACAAAACAAAGCTTCTAGAATCAAATTACATCAACATGCATAGCGATGACCAAACTGTATTGATTTTCAAACTTTCTGACGGGGTTCACGGCACCAAATATTAAAGTGCCTATGTTAATGGAATTCACTGCATCGAATTTAATGGAATCAAATTGCATCAACCCGCATAACGATGACCATACTGTATTGATTTTCAAACTTTCTGACGGGTTCATGGCACCAAATATTAAAGTTCCTATGTTAATGGAATTCAGTGCATCCAATTTAATGGAATTTGATGGAATTCAGTGCATCCAATTTAATGGAATTTGATGCAATTTACAAATTTACTTAAATATATTTACAATTCAACCATACATGTTTACAATTCAACAAACAAATTATACTTAAAAATAAAATAATTAATAATTAATCTATTTGAATTTCATTAAAGGAATTCACTGTACCAATTTACAAATTAAAAGAATTAATAATAAATTTACAAATTAACATAATCATCAAATATATTTAAGTAAATGTGTAAATTTAATCAACGATTARTYTATTTGAATTTCATTAAARGAATTCACTGTACCAATTTACAAATTAAAAGAATTAATAATAAATTTACAAATTAACATAATCATCAAATATATTTAAGTAAATGTGTAAATTTAATCAACGGTTGGAGATGAAAACTAAACCACGACGACTCGAACACACAATTGGGATAAGGATGGCCGGTTCAGAAACTGCGTTTTTATGTTTCTTAAACTTAATCTTTTGTCTCTGAAATTTTGGGTTGAGAGATTTATATCTGCAAACTCTTGTATAGGGTGTGAAAATGAAAATACAGCTACATCCTTGAAAATTCTATTACATTTATAACTCAAAATTTATTACAGTTCCACAACCACACAAGTCCAAGCAATCCATCGATTGGATTCACAATCTTGTTGCAATCTTCGTCTAAAAGAAACTTGAATATATCTGTAGCACCGAGTAGAGAAAACACATTTAGGCTTCAATGTCTTTTGTATGGAATTAAATTAAGGAAATTGTGCATTCTATAGATGGGTCTCCCTTTCTCTTTCTGTGTGATAGTAACAATGTGTGATCTAAACAGTGCAGTTAATACATATCGAATATGCAAGATCCTTTTATAAGTTGGGAAGCTAGGATGGATATCTTTACATCACACAAATGAATGAGCTATCAAATATTTGAAAATTAAATATATGAGAAGTTGAAATATGCAACCTTAGCATTGCAATTTCTAGATGCACATCATATAAGTTCTAAGTGCATTCATATTAGGGTTTATATGGGTTTGGGAACATTATTTCGCAAGCTGGTTTTAGATGGGTATTACTAGGCCTCAAATGTCTAGGATCCTTGGGTACAAGATTCCTTAGACTAGCGTACGCATAAAATAGTTGCATTCCCCTCAGACTATGCAGTGCTTCTCTAGTGGAGGTAGGGCCTGAGAATGTAGGATTCACTACACCCTTTCAATACTATCTCTTGGATTGATTTCATCTTTTTTTGCATAGGTTGTCTAGGTCCTGGAATCGTAGAAGATGGATGTTGATTATGTAATTAAACAGCGTGCAAAGTTAACAGAATGATCAATTGAGGAATGTAGTCAATTTCTCTCTGTCATATTTTCTAGCTCGTGGGAACAGGAAGTGAATAGGCCGATATAAAAATTGTGTTCCATAGTTGTATGGGACATAGAACCGAACCGACCAATATGATAATTGCAGTCCATAGTTGTATGGAACATAGGGATAAATGTGGCAGTTCGCTAATATGAGTTGTAGGTCAAAAATATTTAAACATTGTGCTAAATAATGGTGAGCAGTTTGAGAATAGAGATCGAAAAATTCAATGGCCAAAATTTTGAGCTTTAGAAGCTTAAAATTGAAGATATCCTTGTAGATAGAGAACACTGAGAAACAATCTGTCCAGGTACCATTCTGACATGTATGCCAACAAAAGAATGGGAGAAACTCGAGAGAATGGAAAGGAGGACGATTCAAATTTGTCTTGCACATTTCGTACAACTGAATGTCTCAGGTGAAGATTCGACCAAGAAACTATGGGACAAGTTGTGAATATTGTACCAATTGAAAATAAGTTTTTTCTCAGAAAGAAACTGTATCTTATAAAGATGAGTAAGGGAAGTTCGGTGACTGAGAATCTAAATGCATTTAATACCATTATAAGCCAATTATCTTTCGTTGATATTAAAATCACTGAGGAGGAGCAATGTGTTATCCTATTATGTTATTTTCCAGACTCTTGGGATAGATTAGTCATGGATATAGGGAGAAATTCAACCACATTAGTGCTAGAATACATGGTTGCATCTCTACAGTTAGAATAAATGAGAAGGAAGAACATGGAAGGATCGACCAAAAATGCATTAGTGGTGAGATGACGACCGATTGATAGAGATAAAGGAAAATTATACAATATAAATTCTAAGTCAAAGGGTAGATCTAAATCCCATGTTCAATCGACAACAAGATGCTAGAAATGCGGTAAATATGGTAATTACAAAAGGGAATGTAATTCGAAGGAAATGTAAGTCAGTACATGATCCGATGAGAAGCAACCGACTGAGGGATAGATGACTCTAGATAAGGGAGGCGATGTGTACCTGGTATCAACCAACACACAATCATATCAAGATGTTTGGTTGATCGAATCAGGAGCATCCTATCATATGATACCACATAGATAATGGTTATGTGAATATGAATGACATGAAGGAGGATATGTGTTCCTGGGGGATGAATCGACAACCAAAATTATCGGACGAGCAAGAGTTTGACTGATATTGTAGGATGGGAGAAGGAGAACCCTTCCAGGTGTGATACACATTTCGGGTTTGGAAAGAAACCTGATATATGTCAGCAAGATGAGTGATGCATAGGTGCACACTCTATTTCAGAAGGATATGTGCAAGATGGTCAGATGCATGATGGTATTAATGAAAGGAGTTCAAATTGGAACCCTATACAAGTTATTAGGTAATGTTGACTCAAATGGATGCACCAACATCACTATTCCTGAAGTTGACTTGACTTCGACTCAACTCGGGTTGAGTCGATTCAAGCCAACTCGAGAAGTCATCGTAAAGTCGATCCAACCATGCTATGGCATGAGAGGATGGGAAATATTGGAGAGAAAAGACTTCAAGCTATGCATAACAAAGGTATTTTCGATGATTTTCCTGAATATAATTTATAGTTATACTTTTGTGAACATTGCATATACAGAAAACAAAGTCAGGCGAGGCTCCCATATAGAGTAACAAGAGCATAGGAGATTCTAGAACTAGTTCATAGTGATGTGTTTGACCATGTTTCAGTGCCTTCAGTTGGTGGATCCATGCATTATGTCTCCTTCATAGATGATTTTTCTAGGAAGACATGGATATATTTCCCGAGGAAGAAATCATAGGTTTTCAAGAAATTCAAAGAGTTTAAATATATTGTAGAAAACTAGACAGATAAGAAGATTAAGGTGCTGAGAATTGAAAATGATGGTGAATTATGTGGAAATGAATTTGATTAGTTCTACAAGTAGTGTAGCATAGCATGCCAAAATACCACACCATATACCCCACAACAAAATGGATTTGTTGAGAGAATGAACATAACATTGATGGACAAGAAAATGAGCATACTTAGTGGTGCTGGGATCGCACAAGAATTATGGGAAAAGGCAGTTGACACCAAAAAATATCTAGTGAATATGTATTCTTTGTCGATGCTAGTCGATATGACTCCACATGATAAGAATCCTTCAATTTCACATCTCAAAATATTTGGTTGTGATGCATTTGTGCATGTTCCCAAAGAAAAGAGGAGTAAATTGGACAATAAGGAAATCAAGTGTATAATCTCTTGGATCGTACATCTAGGATAAAAAAGTATAGTCAAGATGTGGTCCTTAGAAAAGTCAGAAGGAAGTTCGAGCCTGAAGAAATGGTTCAAACAATGAATAATCCAGAGAAGGTGCAATTTGAATTGAGTTATGAAGAAGATTATTCATATGAGTCGACTGAATTAGAAGAAGAGGTGGAACAACTGAACCTGGTTGTAAGGAGGTAAGAAAAACCAGTCAAAATGTATAGTCCACACGATTTCTGTTACAAATTTGTGTTAATTTCCATCGACGATGAGCCCAAGTCGGTCAGGGAGGTAGTTGACTTAGCAGAGGGAAAAATATGGAAGGACGCAATGATCGAAGAGATGGAATCCTTGCACAATAATGAGATGCAGGAGTTAGTTGAATTACCTAGTGGAAGAAATCATGTTGGTAGAAAATGGGTATTCAAGAAGAAGAAGAATGCATCAGGTCAAGTCAAGAAATTCAAATCTTGATTGGTAGCCAAATGATATTCTCAAGTCGAAGGAGTCGACTTTGGTGAGATTTTTCCACATGTTGCAAAATTAACTTCCATTAGAGTACTAATGTCTCTGGCTGCAACATTTGATCTGAAAATAGAATAGATGGATATAAAGACAACGTTCCTATATGGGGACCTGAAAGAAGAAATCTACATGAAACAACCTGAAGGATTTGTAGTAAAGGGAAAGAAAGATTTGGTGTGCAAACTAAAAACGTCCCTTTATGGTCTAAAGCAATCACCAAGGATGTGGTACCAAAATTTTGACACATACATCCTTAGTTTGGGATTTTTGAGAATCAAAGTTGATCACTGCATATATTCCAAAGAAGTAGATATGGATTTAATATACGTAGCACTATATGTCGACGACATGTTGCTGATTGGAAATAGAATGAATGCAATAAAGGATGTGAATAAGTAGTTATCCTCCAAGTTTGACATGAAGGATATTGGTGCAACGAACTTCATTATGGAAATGCAAATCAAGAGAGATCGAGCAAATAGAAACACTTCAAGATGCATGATTGAAAACCTGTGAAGGTGCCAATTCCTTTGGGATCAAGGCTAACTGATTAATAGTTTCCAAGGACATAGAAGGAAATAGAGGACGTGGCACATGTTCCCTATGCAAGTTTTGTTGGTATTATAATGTATGTGATGGTCTGCACTTGACCAAACATTGCCCATGCAGTGGGAGTGTTGAGTAGATACATGTCAACACCTAGGAAGGAGCAATGAACAACTATCAAAAGAGTATTCAGGTATTTGTGTGGTGCAAAAGACTATGATATGTGCTATCAAGAAAAACACAGAGGTGAAAGTGAATTAAATGTACATGGATTTATTGATGCAGACTGAGATGGAGATCTGGATTGACTAAGGTCAACCAATGGATATTATGTGTTCAAGATGTTCAATGATGCAATCGGTTGGATGAGTAAGAGACATGTGGTTGTATCCCTATCAACGACATAATTTTAATACATGACAACCACTCATGGAAGAAAAGAACCATATGGTTGCAAAGGTTGTGTTTAGGAATCGAGTTTGATAAAAAAACTATGAAGATAAGTTGCAATAGTCAAAGTGAAATATTCTTAGCAAAGAACCCATCTTATCATTCTAATACTAAGCACATTGATGTACAATACCATTTCATGAGAGACATGGTGGAAAGAAATAAGATGTTGTTGGGGAAAGTAGACACATTGGAAAAAATAACTGACTCTTTGACCAAGTCTGTGAGTGTCGTGAAGTTCTCTTAGTGCGAAGAGGAAATGGGAATTGTTTCCCTAGGTCTCTGAATGAGAGTTTAGAGATCTCCCAGTTTCAACAAAGAAAACAACATGTGGGAGAATGTTGGATTTTTAAATTCTTTGTAGTGAAATTCAAGTCGAGGTGGATTGACTGAAAATCGAAGTCAAAGATATCGAAAACAAGTCGAAGGTCAAGGTGGTTCGACCAGGTAGTTGAAGTCAAAGATATCAACAACAAGTCGAAGGTCGAGGTGGTTCGACTGTGTAAAGTCGAGTTCAAATATATCGACAACAATTCAAAGAGGTCAACCGAAAAGAGGTCGATAGGCAGTGATGTGGGAACTAAATAAATAATGAATGAAGGTTGACTGGTAATCCGACTCGGTAGTCGATTGTAACTGAATCCATATATTCAAAGGATTTGTAGTCAATGCTCTACATGGATCTTTAATCATTTTTGGGTGCCTTTATTTATGATTTTGCCTACTATAAATCCTATAAAGAAGGCATGTTGTAATGTTGTAAAGGCTAATCAATAATTGTAGAATAGCCAATCTTTGGAGGTAGTCATGCAGATGTAAGCCGAATTGGCTACAAGGTTTTTATTATGTAAATAAATAAGGTATGATGTCGATTGTGTCTTAGGTGTAGACCAAGGTTAGACATGTAACCTTTTATTCTGAATGAATAAGACAACAAGAGAAAAATATGCTCAAGAAATGATGGTTTTCCCATTTGGGTTTCCAGGGTAAAATCTCTTTGTATTGTGTGTTTTCTTTGTCATTTACTTTTTTGTTTAAATATTTCTTCTTCTCTTCTTCTATGCTTAGTGTGGAAGTGCTCCTCAATTCCTAAAAAAAAGAACCAAAAGACCTATCTTTCTAATACTCCCTTCTAAGGTCTTACAACACTACTCCCTTCTCTCTAAAGATAGCATTGTTGCCCTTTTTATTCATTATTTTTCCCTTACATCGAAATATAATTTCTCCTCGTCCTTAAAGGTACTGGTATGCTCAATTTGTTGAATATAAATTTACCAAGGCTAGCTCATATTGTGGCCGAAACCTTATCCCATTAAGATACCTATGTAAAAAATGGTGTAAGCTTCACTTTTGGCCATGGTCGACCTTATATTGTAGTCATTATTATATTTCTAGGTTTGGCTAAGGAAGACCTTGTACATGTTGTCTTATAAACCTTGTTGCGGAAAGAACCCTGCCTCTTGAGTTGTGTTGTGTATATATCTAACTCTCATTTATAATTGGTAATCATGTTATTCTTTTTCTTTTTTAATAAAGTGATTTGACTAAGTGAAGTTATGGGTGTTATGCTCTCTTGTGCTTGGGTTTGTTTCTCTCTCCAATGCACTTGTTCTTGGGTTTCAGTCTCTCTTTACGACCATGGTCCTCTTTTCTTATTTCTCTTCAAGTGTTGCACTCTTCTTGGATTATTTCTCTTCAAGTGTTGTGTTTCCCTAGATTTGGTTTGTTCCTCTCTTTATTGAAGAATTCGGGTTTGTCTTGGTTCCATTTGATTCTCTCACCATTTTTGTGAATCTCAACATGGTATCAGAGAAGGTGTCAATCTCACTTACTATATTCAGTGGTTGATCCAAAAATATTTTGGCTAGTGGCATCACTTAAGGCTTCTTTGTGATTGTGGAACTAAGGATTTTTGGACCATATTTTTTCTAGGGTTTCCTAGGGATTTTCTTACATTTAAACCCCCCTTTTGTATATCATTATTGCTCTTCGTATGTCCTTGCAAAACCTTTTAAAACAACAATTTATCCATGGGAAACTGTGTTGGCATATCATTTATTCTAATCAATTTTGTGTTTTTTTGGGCATGAAGTCATGGTATGGATTATTTCCTTTGATTCAAATATGACTAGCTTGGTTTATGTACATGATAGGTTATGTTTCACTTAAAAAATCATGGAAAAACGATGTTCTTGATAACATTGGTTGCATGCCATAATGAGGTTATTATGTTTGCATGCATGGGATACTTTGTCAAAGATTTAGGTTACTCATAATTTGAAGCCTTGAATAACAGTTTGTATGGCTTGGTGAATGGAGAAAATGTGTAATTTAGAGTTCATAACTATGATTTTTTTTATTTTATGGTTGGATAGTGCTCTTGAATGAGAAACAAACTTGAAGGAGGTAGTGATTTCGTACTAGTTATTGAGATCCTTACATAGATTTTTACTCTTTGATTTACAAATGAATGTATTCCTAGAATTGATTGTGAATATTGTGGGTGCTCAACATTTGGTATTTAATGGGAAATGAACATTTCATGCCTAAGTAGTATAAATCACTTTTCCATCCTATTACACTTTCAGATTCTTTGTTGGTGTATATTTATTGATTCCCATAAATGGTTTGAAAGGTTGCATGCATAGCCAACATTGTTATGTGCATCAATTCTCTGAATTAGTGGTGAATGTGCAAGGTTTTAGTAGAGAATAAATTATTCTCGAAACCAAGAGGAGCTCCGTCATATATGAGGTATTCCCCTTTAGTATTTGTAGAGAATCATACATATTTAATTATTATTCAATCATATAATGTTTAATTCTCTTTGTCAAATAAAAGCTCATTGATGTTTAGTTATTATTCAATCATTTAAACTATTATTGTATTTGACAAATGCAGGTCTGAAGGGTGGTCACCTCCATGATCCATAATGCATTTTCGATAAGGTTTCTGCTTCCCATGTTTTTCTAGTATTTCCTTGGTTTTTTTTACGTGTTTGGGAGCCTACTAAAAGAAAACAAGGAAAGACTAGAAGACATGGGAAACACATGAATCTTCATGAATATTAGACAACTTAATGGTGAATATTGGACATGGAACAACTTGAACACGCTCTGCTAGGAAATTGGCTCTATTTCAGGTTCTATGATGGAGGACCAGGTATAATGTGTTTATCACAACTGCCATTTATGGTATTTTATAGTTGTTTATTGGTTTTTCTATCCATATTCATATTTATTGACTGGATGCTTATTATTGCTACAACTAGGTGATCATGTCCTATGTAGAGGCAGTTTCTTTATCAATTATTGTATATCATATACTATATTATTTTGTTGGAATAGGTTATGAATTGTTGCATTATGTGTCTTTTGTTTTGATGGTTGTTTTTTTAGTTAATTGGCATTACACCATTTGATACCATTTATTTTAATTTGGAATAAATCTACTTGCGTGTTAACCAGATGGAAAGGAATAGTGTCTTCTATTATAAATTAATTCATATCATTTGATTGGTGGATTCAATGTGTCTTTTTGCATCTTGCCTTGTATATTAACACATTTTTTGTTAACATGGTGTGCTTGTGTCATTTTACATTGAACTTGAGTTTATAGTTATGTGGCTTATCTCTCATTATTCATTTGAAATCTAATCCTAGCTTTCTTGTTGACTTGGTTTTCTTGTCAATAAATGATTGTTGTTTTTGTGGTGCCCTCTTTCAACTACACTTTTATTCTTGTCTGGTAAAATCATACAATGCAATTTGTTTTGAACGGTGACATTTATTTCTTTGTTCTATGATGCCTTTGTATTCTATATGGAATCAACCATAGCAAAAAGAAAATAAACATTAAGTGTTCACATGTTCTCACATAATTCATTCCATTGTACAAGTATTCTTAGTACATTTACAACTTTCTGAAGGTACATTTTTCTTCATCTATTTATTGATGCACCTCATAATAGGAATTTCAAAGACTCAACCAATCATTGAGTCAAAGAGAACATCCATTTGACCATCATAGTGAAACACTTTCACCTTGGTCTATGATTTGAGAGAGGATATAAAATACAATAATACAAAGTTCTACTAGATTTTTGATCGGAATGACTGAATAGACTTCTATGAGAGATACTACTTTGCAATGTTGTGATGATGGTTTTCCAGATTTGCGCCATCTATGTGATATGAGTCATTTTTCAATTTAAGTTGCTTATTTCCCCATTGAGATTGACAATTCCTTCTTTGATCTCTTCAATTCCTCTTTTCAAATTGTTTTCCATCTCCTTTGTTTTGGAGCAAGTCTTTATCATAAACAATGTCAAAAAATCATCTAATTATGTGTAAAATGTTATGCCAATTTTATTTGAATGGAGAGTGCACTACTGATAATTAGAAAAATCACGTGATCTAGGTGTAGTTATAGACGGTTTCATGTAGATCTCATCACAACCAACTATGACACCTCCTAAGTCTTGCAAGTGCATCATGTACATGCAACTTTCAATGACATACATGTGCATACCTCAACAACCTCATGCAAACAATCGTCAATGTTCCCCGCATGTGACCTTAGCCAAGAATGTTGAAAGTGACAAGAATTCGAACACATCTACAACTATTATGGAAGACTAATTGTTTGTGTAATCAAGTGTCAACACTCCAGTATAAATATTTGTGTATACATCTTGTTTCTCTCTTATATATTTTTAGTCATCTAACACACATGATGTCACCTAACAGTTCTTATCATAACTTTGAAACATAGGCTTTCTCAACCTCACATTCCTTGTTGGTTGTACTACCATATGTGATTTCCTTATTTGGTGATAATGGGAAAGGCTTATGCTATATCTCTGTTTCCGATACGAATGTGTATTCCATATGTTATCTTACTTCATTTTTGCATATTAATGATTTTTTAATAACTTTGAACTCTCCTAGGTTTGTGGTTGTCCTCTACACCACACATCTTGGGTACGTTAGGTGTGGATCACCAATAATGCTTAGGTGTGGATCGTAAAAAATTCCAATTTTTTTTTAATATATATACATGCATCATTCCTCTATCCATTACCTTGATTGATGCATCTTCCTTGGTTTATGCAACATTCTTCTAATTTGTGGATTATCCCATTACTCTTTTGTGCTTCCCAATTAAAATCCTCCCAATTATCCTTTGTAGGTATATGATTTACACCTTTATTCTCTGCTACCATCTTCTCTAGCTAATTTTATTATTTTTTTAAATATACAAAGGTTCGTTGGATATCCAACGAATTGTTCGACAGACATATCTGTCAGAGGTATAGAACCTCCGTTAGATATACTTTTTTTTGTCAGATATTTTATGTACATATTCATCAGATATCGAATGAAACATCCACCAGATCCATCAAAGGTATGACACCTCCATCAAATATATTGCTTGGTTGTCGGATATTCTACGTACACATGTGTTGGATATTCGACATACACATGCATCATATATTTGATAGACTGTCCAACAGATATATCCGTCAGAGGTATGGAACCTTCATCAGATATACTATTTGTCTATCAGATATTCGACATGCCTGTTCCTATGATATCCTACGCACATTATGAAAAACCTACGTTGAATATCTTGTTTCTCTGTCATATATTTGAAGTTTGGTTACGTCAAAATTTTGACACGTATGTTTGTCGAAGATCTGAAGACTATATGTTTGTCATATATCTGACCAATCTACACTGATGAAATGGTAACCACGTTTAATCAGAGGGTCGACGAAATTGCATCGACAAACCGACGTATTGTCATTGGATTTCAGTTCACAATTAGTAGTGGGAACATGGTTATTTCTTCCCCTTGCATGGTTTCCATTATTTTTGTTGGCACCCTACACCATTGTTTCCTCCATGGTGTCCATTAATGCCACCATTTCCATTATTACCCCCATGGTTCTGATTTTCCTGGTTGGTAGCAATCAACTTTGCCAATAGATGTGCTAATTGTTGCTTCCCACTCTATATTCTCTCTAAAATCTACAAGGCCCTATCTTCATTCTGATCCCCCATAACAACTTCTTCTTGTTCTACCTCAAGTTGGTTTTCTTCTACTATCTCTTCCTGGTTGAAAATAATTTTTTCTCCTTGCTACCTCCTACTTCTGTAGGTGATATACCCTTCTTCGTCTCCTTGATTCATGAAATTTTAAATTCCCTCAGGCTAACAAAATTGAGGCTTTGATACCACTGTACTATCTCGACTAAAATTTTTGGGTATTTTTCCTTGGTTTATGGTTTAGGAAATTTGTCAAGTAGATGATGTGTGACTATTGTAACCATAGTTCAAAAGTAATGTAATCTTTGTTGGTAAATATCAAAGGAAATAAAAACAAGTACAATACTCCCAAAGCTTATTGCATTAATTAAGATGGAAGGAGAAAATACATTGGAATAAACCCACTAACAATATAATGTTGAATCAAATAAGAACCTGGGTATTTCATATATGTTGTCCTAAAAAATATGAATTAACCAATCCTGTAGAATGCAATATGAGGAAATAACTCCAAAATAGATATTAGTCTTGTAAAAAGAGAATATTTTTCCCAAAATGATATGTGTAATCAAATCCAATGCTGGGTAAGAAGGATGTAGGTGAAAACCCTTCAATACACCCTCTTTGTAGCTTCCAAAAAAATTCCCAATAGCAACAAACTGTCCTCTTTCCAACACACGACCCCACAGTTAATACTTGCTCCCATATGGAAAAATCGAGCTCCCTTGTGTGTCAATATCAGTCCCCAATTTTATCGCAGTTTCCAATAGAAGAATGTTTCCTATACCATGAGAGAAATACTCCTCTTTAATAGAAAACATGCCAGCACAAAGAGAATGCTTCCCTACCTCAAATATCGATCCCCATTCTCTATTAAACTCGCCCCCCACTAAAATGAATGACCAACTTGAACAAAAATTTTCCCTCTTGATGAATAAACTCAACCAATATAGAAAATCGTCCCTAATGGGGAAACCCAACCGCCTCAATCAATAAGTCGACATCTGCTCACAAACACAAGCTGCCAAACGATGGAAATATTAACCCAACAGAAGCACACTGAATAAATCTAGATGATCTCTTCCCCAAATGACTAGTTAGGGTGGATATGTTACACCAATGAAACTAATCTCTGCAATTTCTCCTATGTTTTTTGTCCCAAAAGTTCCAAAAGCCACAAAGAGCTCTCTCAAATGAGAATTAGAAAATGACTAGACAAGAATGAGAGAGGGCACCCTCTTTTTTTCCCTTTTATTCTTTTGTTCACCTTTTTGTGACCTTTTTTACCCTTTAATAAGTTTAAGTAATGTTTCTTATTCTGAAAGTCATGTAGGCGCATTTTTAACCACTTACTCAATGCCCCCTTTTAAAATTAATTTAATTCCTGCACCCATGACATTAAGTAAATAATTAATTCTCTTTTTGTACCTTGACTATAGCCTATATGAATTACTTAGACTATTTCTTCAATCCCCGAAGGATTCACTTAGAAATGTACATTACATTTTCACATTTTCAAAAGCTATCTAAATCTAAAAATTAATATTTTAAATTGAAATTCAATATACCTTCTTGATTATGTATGACAAAAGTTCTTAAATTTAAGGAGAGAAATATATTTTTTCTTCCTAAAAAAATACTAATTCAATCTTTCACTCATGTTTTTGACATTTTCAAAAATTTGTTAAAATCTAGAAATTAATATTTAATTTCAAAAGTCACTCATATCCAACTAGTAATTCAATTTGAAACATTCACAATTTTAAAAATTAATATTTTAAATTAAAATTCAATATACCAATTTTGACATTTAAAAAAATCTACCTAAATCTAAAAATTAATATTTTAAATCAAAATTCAATACAACTTGATGATCTCTCAAAGTTATTCTTTTTTTTTTAAATAAAAAAGTGGAACCTGCTATATTAGATAGACAAAACTTTTACAGAGTATACAAAAGAGTAGGTCTGGAACCACCCAAAATGCTGTCGATTATCGGAAACCAGCATATATAGAGGGCGAGTAGCAATAGCATGAAAAGCATAATAACAGAGTGGCATCTATCCTGCCCGGAGGAAACCAGGACAGATGTAAAATGTCTAAATACACATAAAACAGTAATATAATAAAACTAGGAACCAAGACAACATATAAAGCTAGGAACCGAAAGAGCATATGAAACCTAGGTGCCTGGTGACTTGTCATCCTCACTATTCTGCCGCGTGGTCCCTGCCAGGATGGAAAAAGCTTGCGCGCAGAGGGGGCATTTCCGCTTGGCTGGTGCATTGGAGAACGCATCGAAGAGCATGTCCATGCGTTGGCCCATGAGGAGAGCCCGATGTTCCAGATCCGACAGGTGCCCACAAAGGTCAAACATTAGAGCCAGGTGATCATCCTGGATGAGTGAGCCATGCATGATGCCACGCATGTCCACCGCCGCTTCAGGACCCGCTTCGAACACCTTCTGCTCCACAGCAGCCATTGCACCCTTCGAGCCCGCATCGTTCGCCTGTGCACCAAGGCAACTGCAAGTTTCGTCACCAGGCCAGGGAATTTCCTCCACGATACAACAGGGTGTATCATCTAACAGGGTTGGAGTGAGTTTGCAGGCTTCCAGATGGGTTGCCACTCGAGTCTTCTCGCAAATTGACAAGTCCTCCATGGACGGGTCTTCCACAACAATGCAGGGGGGAAACTCCTCCTCAGTACCAGCTTTCTGCAGGGCTCCCGACGCGTTCCCTTTGACGTCTCGACTACATCCAACACCAGGCTCAGCTATGGTGGCAAGCCGTGCCATTCTTTCTGCCCTGGCTTTCTTCCTAAGAATGGACGTCGCCAGTGCCAAGGCACGCTCCAACTGTTCCTTGCGACACCGCTGCGCCTTTTGAGCCTCCCAAGTCGCGCCACGGAGAGGTCTACCTTGCTTCCGGGCCATGAAGAAGGAGCAGGGCAATTGCAGGTGAAGGCCAATGAACCAGGGGCAGAGCGGATGCAATTGCAAGTTAAGCGTGCTCTGTCTCGTGGCGGTCAGAGAGAGATGCAGCGAAAATGCTGGACCGCACCAGAGCCACCGGGCAATATGCAAAAGGCAGAGCCGCACCAGAACGTCACTATATATACTAGACGCGATGAGAATTGGGCTGCACTAGAGCATCCAGGCAGAGCTTGGAGCCGAGGTGAGTGCAGTCCCGCCCTGTCCGGGCAAAATGAAAACCAAATAATCGAGAGCCGAGGTCATCCTCCTACCTTTAACCCTTGCCATCCCGGGAACATTGCAATCGTAAATGCTCGCGCGAGGGAAAGGTCCCTCCGTTCTGCCCCTGCAACTATGGCCGTCCCCCATGGTTAATACTGGCTCGTGGGTGGCAGTTAGCAGCATTTATGCCAAGGCCGAGTGCAAGTCCACCTGTGGCCCCTGAGCTACATGTCACCCCATCCCGGGCCTCTCAAAGTTATTCTTAAATTCACGAAGACCAAAAGATAATTTTTCTTTAAAAATTTAAAAATACTAATTCAAAACTTCCATGTTATTGACATTTTAATAATATTTTAAAAAACATGTCAAAATCTATAAATTAATATTTTATTTCAAAATTCATTTATATTTTAAGTAACAAATTTATTGGACATTCTCTTTATATATATATATATATATATATATATATATATATATATATATATATATCAATTTTATATTTTCCATATCAATTTCAATTTTTTTTTAAATTTAAATTAAATATAAATAAATTATCTAATATATAATTTTTTTTATTTTTTATTTTTAACTTATCTAATCATATTTTTAAAAAGTTGTATTTTAAAAAAAAATTAAAAAAATTATATATTAGATAATTTATTTATATTTAATTTAAATTTTAAAAAAAATTGAAAT
>ML776852.1:633558-643699 GCA_009831015.1 Picea engelmannii | reverse complement strand
TATATCAATTTTATATTTTCCATATCAATTTCAATTTTTTTTAAAATTTAAATTAAATATAAATAAATTATCTAATATATAATTTTTTTTATTTTTTTTTAAAATACAACTTTTTAAAAATATGATTAGATAAGTTAAAATCCACAAACTAGTATTTAATTTAAAAAATCACTAATATTTTACATCACAGATTTCAGATTTCTTAAAATCCAAAATGTTAAAAAATGTAATTAAGATAAGAAAACCTCTTTTTTTAGTTTCTATAGACTTTACCAAAAATAAAAAATAAAATAACATTTAAATTTAAATTTAAATTTTATATTCTTAATATAAATTTCAAAATTTTTATGACCTAGAATAATATATTCTTACTAACATGTGTGACGCAAATTAATTTTAAAATTTTTAAGAATGTAATTAAAATATAAATAAAGGGTAAGTGTGGCACATAAATTTTTAAAACAACTCTTTTTTCGGTTTCTATAGACTTTACCAAAAATAAAAATAAAAATAACATTTTAATTTTAATTTTAATTTTAATTTTATATTCTTAATATAAATTTCAAATTTTTTTATGACCTAGAATAATATATTCTTACTAACATGTGTGACACAAATTAATTTTAAAATTTTTAAGAATGTAATTAAAATATAAATAAAGGGTAAGTGTGGCACATCAATTTTTAAAATTTTCAAGAATGTAATTAAAATATATAGATAAAGGGGTTTAAGTATTCATGCCATTATTTATTATATTAAATGGAAATGAAGAAAGGTAACATATTATTTTTTTTAAAATTTAACCCCATAAAATCCATATTTACTATTTATTAAAAATAATAATAAAAAAAAATCTATATTTACTATTTATTAAAAATAATAATAAAAAAAATTGTTGAGATTAATTATTAATATAAAATTTCAAGTTTCCTAATAGTTAATGGGTTCACAATTATGCACTATCTTATTATATCCATTAATATAGGAGGTTTACAATTGTCGTATATAAGTATTTTTGAAGGTAAAGGAAGAAATAAATTTAAAATAGTAGTGACGCAGACCTCCCAACCCGCAGGTCGGAAATCCGCTTACATGATCGTTCTTCTTTCTCTGGCCCAAAGAGCTCGACTGGCCCTTCTATTTCCCTTTCGGGAAATCTGCGCACACAACAAACCTTGAGGGATCTCCCCCTTATACTTCAGGAGATCGGACTTCGCGATTTCGCGACTCCTGTGGTCAAGCACCCTGTGCCTTTTGACTTTCGAACTCCGAAATGTTGAATTCTGAAAAACGCTGAAACACTAAGGTTCCGCCTCCAAAAGGAAATCAACGGTTCTGGACTCCCTCTTGATCCAACGGTCAGCGCGATTTCTCGTACCAGGAGCTCGAGATACCAAAGCTCGAGCTCTATGTCCTCTCTACCTTCCGGGTCCCGAAATCCCGATAGAGTTCTGTACCTTCTCCGAGTCTCACAATTCTTGGTGGGAATCCCCTCGTCCTTCCACATGTCACTTCAACCGCACTCTTCAACTGACGTGGGCTTCTGCCACCTGTCGTCTCCTCTCAATCTACTAGCCCTTATGATTTTCGGACTTTTGGGTATCGGGAGTCCTAGACTCTCGATCCCAAAACCTTATGTCATCACGAACCCCGAATTCCCGAATCCCGAATCGCCGAAATGGTTGACGGCTCCTTTCATCGTACTTATATCGTGTTTCACAATTTTGGGAATTTTGATAGGGAGTGTTCTTCTTCTTGTCGACGGGAATGACGAATTCCCGAACTCCTATTCCCCGAAATGCCGAAATGTTGGATTTCGACACGTTTCCAAGTGCTGGCCCCACTACGAAACTTTCTACCTTGTCGGGGTTTCGGACTTCGCGATTTCGCGAATCCTGATGCTGAGTTTTCGGTTCTTCGACCCACGAACTCTTGAAATGGTCAACAAAGGTTTGACCTCCGTGTCAACAAGTACGCCACCTGTCCACTCTGCTATCCTCTATCTTTGGATGTGGCTTCTTCTGCCTCCTTTAACCTCCGAAATCCGAAATGGAAATTCACGGGTAAATCCAATGTCCCTCGTTGGCTTTGATCTATGGCCCTATCTCTCTTGATCTTACGCTTGAAGAATGCTTGCCGTAACTTTCCTGCTCCTCTGCAAGATCTGACGGCTCTCGGGACTTCGCGAATTCTCTACAGAGAATTCCGACCGTCTGTTTCTTCTTTCGAGAACTCCTGCGAAATGAAAAGGTATTCCTTCACGGAACTTGTCCACCTGTAAAACAACGTCGCTGCGCCTCCTTTCAATATTTCAAGGCACTAGCCCTCTTGAGCTTTTCTTCAACAAATTCGAAGGCTCTATCCGTCCTGAGCTTTCTCCACAACTCGAGTCTTCAAGAAGACTCCTGCACGCACTCCTTGCGGCAATCCTTCAAATACTTCCAAGTATTGAATTCTTCGACTATGCACACTCCTTGCGGCAGTAGTCTTTCAATAATTCCCCCAGGTTGCAAACCCTGAGACTCCACTCGGCCTACACACACCTTGCATGACTCCTGTGCTTACTTGCACTTCTGTGGAAATTAGAACAACGTTATCCCTTCTGAACTTTCAGAGATAAAACTTTGAACCCTTGTCAACGCACTCCTTGCGAACAATTTTGCAGCACTCCTTGCAGGAACTCTTGCTCAGATAGAGAAACAATTGAAACTCATTTACTTACTCTCTCTCTCTCTCTCTCAGACTTCAAACATAAATCATGAAATCATACATATATAGCATAAAAGCAAATGTATAACAGAGAGTAAATAACCATGAACATACCATTCATCATATGCATACAAAAAACAAACACGCCACCATGAATTTGAATCGAAGCTCTTCTATTACTTCAAATCTCTGTACATGGGTTCTTCTTTACACAGTTCTCTATTTCTACTCTGTATGCTCAATAATATTGATCCTGATAATGTTACAAATGATACATTATGAGGGTGTCTATATCCCATTTCACTCCGGTCCTAAATCCGTCTAATCTAACATTAAATTCTATCTACTTTTATTTATTACACATAAAAGATTCTACCTACTATAGACGAGAGCGGATCGCTCAAGGTCCATTTACAATTTACAAGTGTGCCTCCACTTAATTATTCCATTAGTGTTTCAAAACATTTTTAAAAATGTGCGCTGGTGCTTTCTAGCTATCTTTCGTCTTCGTGCTGGCTCGCTGCTGGCGACGCTTGCGATGCTCGTGCATCATACTCCCTCGCTTGAAAATTTTCATGGGCTCCTGTCCATGAGCGCTCGCACGGTCTTTCCATGCTTCTGAATTTCTGTTTCATTTTCCCAACTGACATCTTCAACTGGATGTCCCTTCCACTTGACCAAGTATTCAAAGTATTCCTTTCGCCTGGTCCTTTTACTAACTCTTTTGTCTAATATGCTCTCCATTTGTGGTTTCTCTGCAACTGGCATCTGTTTTGTCCATTGAACCTCTGGTTGTTCATTACCTGCTCCTGCTTCCTCATATTTATAAGGGTAAAAATATGAGATGTTGAATATCGGAGAAATTTCGATCCCATCAGGTAATTCAATCTCATATGCATTTGCCCCAAATTTCTTCAAGACCTTACATGGTCTGATCTTCTTCATCTTTAGTTTGTTATATGTCCCTCTTGGGAACCTTTCCTTTCTCAAGTGTGCAAGGATCAAATCACCAACTTCAAACTAAATTTCTCTCCTTCATGTCCAGCTTCATCTTCACTTTCAGATTCGTTGACATCTCCAACACCAGTTGTGCACCTCTGTTTTATTTCCACATCCACGAGTCTGGCGCGTAGGTCATGCACCTCTCTTTCCATGGCTAGATTTTGCACTTGCCTACCCCTTTCTCTGGACATCTCCCTTTCCTCTGGCGGATCGGGTGTTTGTCTATCTCTTCTTCTCAGTGGCATGGATGAGAATCTTTCTCGCTTTCCCTGTCTAAAGTATACAAACAGAGTCAATCTCTGATACCACAACTGACGCAGACCTCCCAACCCACAGGTCAGAAATCCGCTTACAGGATCGTTCTTCTTCCTCTGGCCCAAAGAGCACGACTAGCCCTTCTATTTCCCTTTCGGGAAATCTGCACCCACAACAAACCTTGAGGGATCTCCCCCTTATACTTCGGGAGATCGGACTTCGTGATTTCATGACTCCTGTGGTCAAGCAGCCTGTGCCTTCTGACCTTCGAACTCCGAAATGCCGAATTCCGAAAAAAGTCGAAACCCTAAGGTTCCGCCTCCAAAAGGAAATCAACGATTTTGGAATCCCTCTTGATCCAACAGTCAACATGATTTCGTGTACCAGGAGCTCGAGATACCAAAGCTCAAGCTCTATTTCCTCTCTACCTTCCGGGTCCCAAAATCTCGATAGAGTTCCGTACCTTCTCTGGGTCCCACAATTCTTGGTGGGAATCCACTCGTCCTTCCACACGTCACTTCAACTGCACTCTTCAACTGACGTGGGCTTCTGCCACCTGTCGTCTCCTCTCGATCTACTGGCCCGTATGATTTTCATACTTTCAGGTACCGAGAGTCCTAGACTCTTGATCCCCAAACCTTGTGTCATCACGAACCCCGAATTCCCGAATCCCGAATCGCTGAAATGGTTGACAGCTTCTTTCACCGTACTTATATCGCATTTCACAATTTTGGGAATCTTGATAGGGAGTGTTCTGTTTCTTGTCGACAGGAATGTCAAATTCCCAAACTCCTATTCCCCGAAATTCCGAAATGTTGGATTCTAACACGTTTCCCAGTGTTGGCCCCACTACGAAACTTTCCGCCTTGTTGGGGTTTCGGACTTTGTGATTTCGCGAATCCTGATGCTGAGTTTTCGGTTCTTCGACCCATGAACTCCCGAAATGGTCAACAAAGGTTTGACCTCCGTGTCGACAAGTACGCCACCTGTCCACTCTACTGTCATCTATATTTGAACGCGGGTTCTTCTACCTCCTCAATCCTCCGAACTCCGAAATGGAAATTCACGGGTAAATCCAGCGTCCCTCGTTGGCTTTGATCTATGGCCCTATCTCTCCTGAGATTACGCTTGAAGAATGCTTGTCATAACTTCCCTACTCCTCTGCAATATCTGACGGCTCTCGGGACTTCACGAATTCTCTACAGAGAATTCCGACCGTCTGTTTCTTCTTTCGATAACTTCTGCAAAATGAACAGGTATTCCTTCACGGAACTTGTCCACCTGCAAAACAATGTCGATGTGCCTCCTTTCAATACTTCAAGGCACTAGCCCTCTTGATCTTTTCTTCGACAAATTCGAAGGCTCTATCCCTCTTGAGCTTTCTCCACAACTCGAGTCTTCAAGAAGAATCCTGCACGCACTCCTTGCGGCAATCCTTCAAATACTTCCAAGTATTGAATTCTTCGACTCTGCACACTCCCTGCGGCAAGAGTCTTTCAATAATTCCCTCAGGCTGCAAACCATGAGACTCCACTCGGCCTGCGCACACCTTGCACGGCTTCTGTGCTTACTTGCACTTCTGCGGAAATGAGAACAACGTTATCCCTTCTGAGCTTTCAGAGATAAAACTCTAAACCCTTGTCAACGCACTCCTTGCGGACAATTTCGTTGCACTCCTTGTAGGAACTCTTGCTCGGATAGAGAAACAATTGAAACTCATTTCCTTACTCTCTCTCTCTCAGACTTCAAATATAAATCATGAAATCATACATATATAGCATAAAAACAAATGTATAGCAGAGAGTAAATAACCATGAACATACCATTCAACATATGCATACAAAAAACAAACACACCACCATGAATTTGAATCGAAGCTCTTCTATTACTTCAAATCTCTGTACATGGGTTCTTCTTTACACAGTTCTCTGTTTCTTATCTGTATGCTCAATAATACTGATCCTGATAATGTTACAAATGATACATTATGAGGGTGTCTATATCCCATTTCCCTCCGGTCCTAAATCCGTCTAATCTAACATTAAATTCTATCTACTTTTATTTATTACACATAAAATATTCTACCTACTATAGACGAGAGCGGATCGCTCAAGGTCCTTTTACAATTTACAAGTGTGCCTCCACTTAATTATTCCATTAGTGTTTCAAAACATTTTTAAAAATGTGCACTGGTGCTTTCCAGCTGTCTTCCGTCTTCGCGCTGGCTCGCTGCTGGCGACGCTTGCGATGCTCCTGCATCAAGTAGGGACTTTCCAAAGCATTCCAAGGAGAAAGCATGATCTAGTATGTTAAAAGTGGATAAACATTGATATTGACATATTAAGGGTAGAAATAAAAAAGAGTATAAATTTTTTTATGAAAAAATGGATACCAAGATATTTAGTAAAAATAGAAATTTTTTAACTAGAAAAATGTATTGGAAGGGAATTCAACAAAGATTTTTGAAAAATAGAAATAAATCATTTATATTTGAAAAAAGATAATTATATAAAGTCAAGAGTTTAGAAGGTAAACAAAGTCTACAAAATATTGGATAATACTAATAAAAGTGAGGATTTGGCCATGTATACAAGGTAACGTAGGCTAAGAAAACTTCTATTAGATTTTGGAAACTTAAGGTGACAACCCTTTAATACACCCTCTTTGTAGCTTCCAAAAAAATTCCCGATAACAACAAACTGTCCTCTTCCTAGCACACGACCCCATAGTGAATACTTGCTCCCAAATGGAAAATTGAGCTCCCTTTTGTGTCATTATCTTTTTTTTTGTAAGTGAGTTTGAGATTCTATATTACTGAGAAAAATATGGTACAAAAATAAAAGAGGGGTATCCCCTGATCTACCAAAAAGGAAACCAGATCAGGGATCCTAGAGTTGCGTTGTCTACATAAGCAAGGGGAGGGCTGGGCTGCCACTCTGGGAAACCGACCCAGTCTTTGGAAACTTGTTTGAAAAAACTATACCATAACATATACATAAAAACCAAAAACGTAGAATAGGGGTGGCTCATACACTGATAAACAAAATGACCAAGGGTTGATACTGCGCTAGTCCAAGAGAATTGGATGGATTTCATATCCTTCCTTTCTTGCCTCGTTCTCCTTTCTCTGCTCCACCGTGCACTTCTTTATGATGTAGGCTAGTGTTCTGCATTGGTCTGCTGGAGTGATGTCCATGTGGTGGACATAGCGAAGGTAGAGGTGGAATTGTCCTGCCATTCGTTCCATTATTTTGTTTTGGCTCCTCTGGTCCTCTGCTATTCTTCTTGCATTGGCCTCCAGGTTGTTGAGGCGACTCAGAACTTATGTGAGCTCCTTCTTGTGGCCACGGTTTGCGACCCTACTGGTCTCGTTCCTGTCAACTCTCAGCTTACTTGTCAACATTTTTGTGCGCCAGGCTTCCTCCATCATTTTTTGGTAAAGGGTTTTCCTGGGTTGTGTGGCCCCTGGGTCCCTTATCTCGTCCGCTTCTTGGATGAGTTCCGCCTAGGATTTTCCTTGGCTCTTGGTGTTGAATTTTCACTCCCACTTGTCAATGACCTCTTTTCCCTTTGGATCGACCTGCACAAGAAAGGTTTATTTGGCCTCTTTGGCCGTATGCTCCATCCTTGTGATCTTTCGTGTGCTTTTTGGAGGTTCCTCCCCCTGGGGCCCCCTCTTACTCTGGGTATTCTTCATTCTTACCATCTCAGTTTGAATGCGATGGATTATGTCTTGACTTCGTCCTTCGTTTCTATTCGCCCCTTCTTGGTGTGTAGGATCGTCTCTATAACTATTGCGCTCTGTTCTATAGCTATCCCTGATGCTTCTTCTTTAAAGGGGTTTCCCCGACTGCGATCTTATCCTAGTAATCACGGGTCTCCCGTAAAGGTTTAACTTTTGGTCCTTTTTCACTGTTCCAGAGTGTGTGTGCTTGGGAACCCTATCGTCGTCCCTACGCCAATTCTTTTCCTTTCATGTTGTACACCAATCATTTCCTCCCACCATATCTGTGCATGGGTGAGGTGTACCCCTTCCTGCCCACGGGATATCCTTTTGATCTTCGTCCTTTTCCGTCTGCAGATTAACCTTTCTGCTCTCCCATGGACAACCCCTGTACTTATTTCTATTGACAAGACTGTGGTGTCATACCTCCTCTTGTGGTGTGAGCGGGATCTACATTGTTACTTGTGTTTAAATGGTAGCCTATTAGATTTTGCCTGGATCGTACTTGCCCTTCAATTAATTTTGTGCCTTCAACCTCGATGTGGTCGTTCGTACTTCAATTGTTGTCATAGTCCTTTGTCGCTATTTGGGTACAGCCTGTCCGAAACTGACCATTCGAGATGTTACCCCATGTGGAATCTAGTTCTGGTCCTTCTTTGTCTACCCCTTCATTAGTGATTCTATCTACTAGTCCATTTGCTGACCTTTGTAGCCAGCGCAACTCCACTGTGATCCCCGTCTACAAATGCTCCTGAATTTTTTGCAAGGAGTGAGACAAGCGCCAGTGCCTCTGATTTTTTCCCACTCTGGTGTCGTTTTGGAGTTTCCTTACTGTGTTGAAGACCAGCATGGAATATCCTTCCACTATGATGTTGGTCATCCCTTCTCGGTGTAGTATCTCAAGGCCAGTCTCTAGGGCTCCAAATTCTGTGGCGTTGTTGGTTGAGTTCCCCAGACTCCCAGTGTACAACCGGATAATTTTTCCTTGACTGTCCCTAATTACTCCCCTCGTACCTGTCTGTCCTGGGTTACCTTTCGATGCCCCGTCGAAATTCAGCTTGAGGGAGCCCTCTGGTGGTGGTTTCCAGTTGCGCTCACCTACTTGTATTTGCGGTAGTCGTCTTACTTGATTGGGGTTGCGTCCTTCTTTCAGTTGAAAATCCTCTAGAATTCAGAGATCCCAGTCTGTGAGTTGCGATCCTCCTGTTTGGTAGTTGCGGCTTTGTACCGTTTCTCTTGTCATGGAGATCATTATTTCCTTTATCTTTCTTGTCGTCCATATTTGGTTCCTGAAGATGCGTTGGTTTTGTTCCTTACATATTACCCAAATGATCATGTCGGGAATGAGGGTCCAACAGAGATTCACCTCTTCACTTTTGTTGTAGTTTTCCTTCCAGATGTTTATAGTTGCAGATATATTACCTCTGATCCTATTAGACTGTCGAAAGATGCCTGTCGCCCAGTCCCGGACTTCTGCTGTGTAGGGACATTCATCCAGGATATGGTTCATTGTTTCCTCCTTTTCTTCACATAGGTGACATATTGAAGGGCCTATGAATCCTCTCTTCCTTAGGTTTTCCCAAGTTAGGATTCGGTTGTGTAGTATTAGCCATTGGAATATTTTTATTTTTGGCCAAAGGGGGTTGTTCCAAAGCTTGTCCCATTGATGCGTCGAGTCTTCTTGGTCCTGGTCCGCTATATAGTGGCAGACTTATTTAAGATTGAATTCCCCACCGGCTTTGTGCCCCCATCTCAGCTGGTCATTACCGTCTGTCACTACAATTTTTCGTCTCCCCAATTCCTCCTCCACCTCTTTTACTGTTGATGCGGTTTGGTCTCTAGTCTGTGGAGTGAGAGTGTTCCAGATTCTCCATTTGTTGTGATATGTTTCTTGTTTCCAGTACTGGTAGACTCTGGTTTTGCCTTGCACCATCATCTCCTGTTGGAGTTCCTCCTTGTTCGACAACACAGGTATTCCAACAGAGGACGAACACCTTCAGTAACCACTCACATAACCAGATCAAAGATCAACACACCGATGTTTTCACGTGGTAAAACCCCTACGGGGAAACATCCACGACCCCAGCCAACGCGGCCACTTGGAGAAGTTTATTAATGCAAAGAAAAATATTACAGAGAAATTTTACAAGAGAGTTTCTCACAATCGATCATCGGCAAATGACCCTCCATGCTCTTTAAATAGAGATCATGGACCAATCGAGTGTTAAGCCACGGATCAATGGCCGTTAAGATCGAGGAGAGTATGAACCGTCAGATCACTCTATGTCGGGAACATATTGTGACCTTTGGATTGCCTAACTACAAATGCATACTAATGCATACTAAAGAAACACACTTTTACCTAACGACATATTAGATCAAGTAGATCTTAACTAACTCCTAAGTGTCTAAATATCCTAACATCCCCCCTTAAGAACAACTTGGGATAGG